>NIPM01000776.1:0-49137 GCA_002738285.1 Holacanthella duospinosa | reverse complement strand
GTTTTAGTATGCAATTGTTGCCAATAATAATTTTCCTTTTAATAAAAACTTCAAAATACAACTTATTTTTATAATAAATCCATTTTTTATTTAATTTTTATATTTATTTATAAAAAAAATCCAAAATTAGCGCAATTTGGCATTTTTGCCCAACACAACTGTTAACGTATGGGTTCGAACATAGTCGGAATAGGGTTAATACAGAAAAGCTGTTTTTCATGAGGATTTTAATATGAGAGTATTTAAAGAAAAACTTATCAGAGCCAATGTACATTATTTATGAAAACTGAAAACCTAAAAAATTTATTAGGAATTATCTTGAAGCTAGTATGAAGCTTCCTTCTATTTATTTTTATTTGGTTTAAATTATTTGAATAGCTTTTTAAAAATATTTATCTATAAAATGACTACTAGTAAATTTTTCATGAATCAGTATTAAATTCTAATACATAAAAATGAATTGATATTTTTAGCATATACAAAATCCTGATAAAGTCTTTTAATCTTTTTACTCTCCTCAGTAAAGCTGTATTTTTAAGACCTTGGTTTCTACAGCAAAAAAAACGTTTGCCACGAAGAGTAGATCTAAAAATTATATACTATGACGCAATGCAGTATGCCAAAAAAATTCTCAAGATTAGATAAGTATAAAGCAAATATTGAAATTCCAAGGAAAAATTGGATTTCTGAAGTAAACGATTGAACCAAAAAAGTCAAATAGATAACTAAGAAATAAACAGAAAAAAGTAGTATAAAACTCTAAGAAAATTTTCAACGATGACATGAAATTTATAATATACAACAAGATATTAAAAAATCAACATTTAGTCGATTTCTTAACAGCTGATCTATGTAATCCTGTAACGAACTGTTTGAACCTCAAAGACCACGAGATAAAGAGATTAAAAAGTTGCAAAAAAGTAGCTGGAAATGCGTTTTGCACTTATTATAGTTTGGATAGATTCTCATTGGAAAACCGCATGAAATTACCAGACTTTTACGATGGCTTCAATTTTCAAACACCACCATATCCTCATCCTAATATTAATGAAGAATATACTAACCGAAAAGAGATATTGAAAGAAAAGAATCGTATACAAGCCGATGTTAATGTTGGTAGAAAACTTAGTTGTTTACCTTTGCCTAAAAGGAAGTTCAAATCACTTGATTCAATAAAGAAAAAAATGCCAGTTTCAAATTTCAAAGAGTTTGCTCGCAAATTGATCGAAGAGAGATTAAAAGGTAGTGAATTAGGACATTATCCTACTTATGATGAAGAATATTATCTAAGCAACATTCATCCCACTAAATTCGCTGATTTCTTTATAAAAACATATAATTTGACTTTGCACAAGATACATAATATGGATGAAAATTATTTTCAATTCCATTTCGTCTTTCATGCATCCCTAGTTCAGAGCCAAGGCTTAGATGAAGATGATCTCCTTGATTATATGAAAGTATACAATTACGTTAAAGAAACCGGGAAGCCATACCGACCTAATTATCGGTTCAATGTCTACGCATGGTTATTATGTAACGGAAAAGAATATATAATAAAGAAGTATCATAACGATAATGATGACATTCGTTATTACTTTAGGAATTATACTAAGGTTGGTATCAACAGTTTCCAAAAGCACTTCAAGTCCAAGAATAATCATGATTATTACAATTTTATCTTTCATGGTCATGATCAATACTTAGGTCCTCAATTAGATGGCACTCAATTAATTGAGTATATGACTCTCAATAATATTCTAACCAATAAATCACTCAGAAGTGCAGCTTATGGTGTTAGAAGCATATATGAATTAAAAACAGAAATAGTAGTTTTGAAAGTGGATGAATATCAATTCAAGACTTATAATATTGATACCGAACGTGGGTTTCAAGTGGCTATTATTGGTTGCTTAAATTCAAAATTTAATATAACTAATACTAATTGCGATTATTTGGAACCAAAATACTTCTTTCGAGATTCTAAAAACAAATTTCTTCAACACATAATGGATGTTCACAATATCACCAAGTTTGAAGATACTGTTTGGTTGGATTTAGATGATATCAAACATCATGCTTCTTTTGATGAATATAGTAGACAGTTAAATGATGATGATTTGGTTGCCTATTTGATCAATAATAACACCATCAAAGAGAAGAATGGGAGATACAAGTATGAGCATTCATCTCATGGCGGTAATGTGACAACAGGAAGTCTTTATGCTCTTACTGGGAATGCTTCTTATTTGGATAAGTTAGATAGATTGTTTGAAAACACTTCAACTTCTGAGAACGAAAAATCCAACACTGATGATGCACGCTTATATGAAGTCACTATCGATACTATGCCCCTTGAAATTGGATCTATCGACGATTATGTGGTATTCGGTGTGAATAATAAAGATAACAAGGAAGTATCAAGCCAAAATCAACTCCCAGCAAAAGGAGTTGACACTAGTATTGAATCTGAAGAGGTTTTAAAGAAAGATGATACTGCAGTTGAAATACATGAAACTTCAGAGAAAGATAACGATGCCAATATCGAATCTCAAGAGGTATCAAAGATAGATGACACTTCGAATATTGAGGAACAAACAGCTTCGAAGAAAATCGATGATTCTGGTATCGGATCTCTAGAAGTAAAGAAGGTTGATGGTACTGATATCGAATCAGATGAAACTTTAGAGAAAGAGAACAATGCCACTATTGAATCTCAGGAGGCTTCAAAGGAAGGTAACGACACCAATATCGGGGAACACGTAGGTTCTAAGGATGCTAATGGCATTGCTATCTATTCTCAAGAAGATTTAAAGAAAAGTAATGATACCATATCCGGAGAGGTTTTAAATAAGGTTAATAGCAATTATATCAAATCTGACGAGTCTTCAAATAAAGACGAAGATATTGATACCAAACCCCAAGTAGTCTTAAAGTCGAGTAACGATACCTTATCATCTAATCCTGAAGAGTCTGAAAAGAAAGAACCTGTTGTATTCGTTAATAATCATCAAGTTACGAACTGTTCTGATGCTCTTACTTCTATTGTTGATTGCCATACTCTTGATACTGCCAAAGATAAAATAGATCAGACTATCAAAAATGATGGAAAGAGTGCGCTTGAAACTTCTGATAATTCTCACAAGCTTTCGATGCCGGTGGATGATTCTTTGGCTAATCAAGATAGGGTGGTTGAAAAGCACTCTGATCATGAATCTACTACCAATCCTTCAGTAAGTGGTCATAAAGACGAAAATTCGAAGGATAAAGAGATGATATCAGAAGTGGGTTATTTTAATGGTCCTAATTTGGTCAAAGATATTTCAACTACTGTTTTCAGGAATTTTAATGGTCATACAGGATTTTCTTATCAGGTTGAGGTCAGTTGGATTTGGTTTTTTGTTGCATTTTTCTTGCAATAAAATATTGATTAGGTTTCCCAAATACAAAAAAAAAATATTCTCTCAATACTCTACAAATTAGAATCAAGGTTTATGTTTTTTAAATCATAAAATTCAAATGCATTCAATGAATGTATTTATCAAATCATTCGATTTGTGTAGTTTTTGTGATTGGTTTGTTCTTTGTAAGATGTCTTTCTATTTGCGAATTAAAAATCGACCTTTCACAATCTAAAACGATAAAAAAATTAAAAGAGGAACTATCAAGAAGATGAAGTCTAATTGTAAGACCAATATAATCACAATCCACTTTTATTAAATGAGCATTCTTGTCTATAACGAATTTACTATTTTGGAATTGCTCTACTAACAATTCAACTTGCTTTGAGTCCATGTATTTGATTTTACACTAAAATTAAATATTATTGATACTGTAGGCTGATTCTTTTTAAATAACAGGAATTTGATGGTATCAAACTTATTGAATATATCCTACATAAGAATACCAATTAAGCAAAAAGAAAAATTAATACAGAGACTTGTTTCTTCGTTACATGGACTGGTAGTCCAGACACTAAAATACTATCAGATTTATCTTCAATAATGGCTTCATCCATACATTCCAATGTATCTACTTTGTTTTGTATTGTAGAATTCAGCTGATCAAATTTGAATCTAAAAAGCTCAATTCCAAGAGTTACTTTTCCATTATTTTACATTCCAATATATCTTGCTCTTTATCAACTATAGTATCATCGGCATGATAATTTATGGCTTTAATAAGACTATCTCGGGATACGAATTGTAATAAACAAAGTTGATCTTCATATTGAACATCTTTGATAAGACCAAATCGAGAAAACAATTCCGATATATTTTCTTTATTAAAATATTTTTCTTTATAATAACTCTAACCTGATTAATATGGGTTTGGCTTTACTATGTATATCGTTTTATTTGGAACTTTTCGCTGCAACGCTCTTGGTAAAAGCATTGAAGTGGCAAATTGATGCTTTCGTCGAATGATACAAATATGATTATGAAAAATAAGGCTAATTTAGATTCGAAAATGTGTTGATATATTGTATAGTTCAACCTGAGACTAGTAGTAGTGTTTAATTGATTTTTATACCTGTTTTAATCTATCAATTTCACAAGGTATTGTTTAGTCTCATAGATATACAGAGCCATTCATCTTACTTCCAATAGAATAAGGCAATAGAAACATTAATAAAGTAATAGGAAATGATAAGCACAAAAATATAAAATCCAAGGTAATTTTTTCTACCAATGTTTAAAGAAAAGCTGAAATTCTACAATTTCATTTTATAGAAATGGAATCTTTTAATCTTGAAAGAGAAAAGCAGTTATAAATAAAATCCATTTATTTTAAAAGGTAATACTATTTATAATTTCGATTAGCTAATGATTACATTTCAATTTGAATGAGCACATAAAGAGGAAAGATTTTATAAAAAAGAACAAGATTTATTAGAAATGCTCTTGTTTGCGTTACCCAGACAACACTACGAGATGAGAGCTTGTCCAAAAATTAAAGTTGCAATTCCTTACAATTACGAGACCTTGTGGTCTGAAGTGTTACAAAGTAACAATCAAAAGGGTATGGGTTTAAGCCTACTGGGTTTTCGGCTTATGATGAACTATACCTTTTCCAATTTTATTTCAAACAAATGAAAATGGATTTCATACAAACGAAAATAGATTTCACACAAGAGAAAATAGAGATCAAACATTTGACAATAAATTTCAAATAAGTTAAATTTATTTTCTCTTATATGAAAATCTATTTTTGTTTGAAATAAAATTGGAAAAGGTATAGATCAGGGACGCACAGACTTTTTAATAAAAGGGACTAAAATTTTATTTGAAAATTAATGAGTGCCATAAAATTTAAATGAATCTAAATTTAGAAAAAAAAAACCTATTATAAAAGCGTTTAATAAATTATTATATTTTTAAAACTAATAATTCAAATTAATAAATTTTAAATTATTGCTTCTTGTTGAAATTTTTGATTGAATGTCTTCAGAAAGTTTATTAATATTCGGCTCTAATTCTGAAGTTGCAACCTTTAAAATAGAATTGAGGTTACTGTCAACAAGATTAGATCTGTGTTTAGTTTTATTCAATTCCATCACAGAAAAAGCTTGTTCACATATATAAGTGCTTCCAAACATTGAAATTAATTTTAATGCCAGACTTGACTTTTCCATATTTTATTCTACAAAACCCTTTATAAAAATCAAGAACATCAATTTCATTAAACATTGCTTTAAATTCAGCATTGCAATGAAGATCTATTGATAGTCTTCAGGAAGATCATTTATAGAATAATAAAATGGATTTCTAATAAAGTCTAATAAATCCATTTTTCTTAAAACCTTGAAAACGATTAGAAAATTCTTGATATAAAATTTCAAATGATTCTTGATATTTTGAAAAATCGCAATTATATTCATTTTTGAATTCTAAGCAGGTTGGAAAATGAGCCTGAAAATTTTTTATCTTCATTTGAAATGCTTCGATATCTTGATACATATTGAATATATAATTCTTTTTTCCTTGTAATCTTTCATTTAATGTGTTAAGATGGCTCATTATGTCTGTTACAAAAGCAAAATCAGACATCCAATTTCTGTCATCAAATACAGTTGTATCATATTTTTTTTCTAATAAAAAATCTTTGATTTCAGATCTTAATTGAACAAATCGTTTCAAAACAGTACTAGTACTCAACCATCTAACAATGCTACGATATGGAATATCATTTAAATCAGATCCTAGTCTTCTAAAAAGGATCTAAATTATCTATAATTCAAAGATCTAGATCTAATAACATTCACAACATTAAAAACATATTTCATTACATTTTCATACTTCATTACACAGGCAGCTAAAGCTTCTTGGTGAATTATACAATCAAATTCATCAATTGTTGAACTATCAATATTCAAGCTATTTAAATATGATTTTATTTTTGCTACAAGTCCATTTTCTTTTCCTATCATAGAAGGTGAACCATCCGTTGTTATGCATACCAATTTCGGCCATTGAACATTAAGATTGTTTAATACAAATACCAATCCATCAAAAACATCTGATCTTTTAGTTCTTCCAAGTAATGATGCTATTCCAGCCAATTCTTGAGTAAGTATAAAATTTTCGTCAACTGCACGAAATGGGACAAAATTTTTGAAGCCTCGGTTATAATTCTAGAATATTAGTGATCATAGTGAAAATAGGTTGAGGAAGCAACTAAAATAGCAAGAAATATAGCTAAGAGATATTTTATGGATAGTAAATTTATTTACTATTTTATGCATTCAAGAAACTAAAATTCCTCGACTAATTACAATAGAATTATGTTTCAAAAATTTTGTCCCAAATAGTAAGAATGAAAATCAATTTATGTATTTATCAACTTTACTATCCACAAAATATCTCTTAACTATATTTCTTGCCATTTTAGCTACTTCCTCAACCTATTTTCACTATGATCACTAATATTCTAGAATTATAACCGAGGCTTCAAAAATTTTGTCCCAAATATACAAAGTTGATATGTATCAAAAACATCACAGCTTTCATCCAATGCAATAGAAAAATATTTATGTTTAGATAATACACTGCCTGTCAAAAGTGATTCAGTGTTTGGGAAATTCCAACTTAAATGGTAATTCATGAATGAGTAAGACTTCAAGCAAGCCAATACTCATATAGTAGATAGATACAGCCTTTGTCTATAACACATCCAACTATTATAGATATCTTTTAAATATTGATAGAAATATGATTACTCAAAGTTGAAAGTAGGTGATTCTGTGTTTTGTCGAATTTTTTAAAAAATGAAAAATCAATAGNAAAGTTGAAAGTAGGTGATTCTGTGTTTTGTCGAATTTTTTAAAAAATGAAAAATCAATAGATTGTGTGCCCGCACTTAGTTTTTCTGATCTGTTCGAGTCTTCTAGGCATTGAACTAACAAGCTTAAGACATACTTCAGCTGAAATATTGTTTCATATATCTTGAATTCTCTCCCAAAGTTCATCTTTGTCTTTAAATAGTGGTCGAATTTTTAGCTCTCTTTTCATATGATCCCATAGATGCTCAATTGGGTTAAGGTCAGGAGATTGTGCAGGCCATCTCATTACCTTTATTTCGTTTCTTTTGAACCATTTTTTAATACTTGAAGCGGTATGAGAGGACGCATTGTCATTTTGAAAGTCAATTTTAGATTTTACCAAGAGCCATACAAGTCAATTGTATACATCAGCTCGTCATCTAGAATAGTCTCATATATCTCAGCATTAACACTGCCATCAATTCTACAAAAATACTCAACACCTGATGAAATCATACATCCCCAAACCATAATTGATCCACTACCGAATTTTTTGATTGAGTAATATTGTGATCTCTGAGTGGTTCTCCGATTTTTCTGAAAGTTCTATCACGTCAATCAGATCGTTCTACATTTACTTTAGTCTCATCTGACAATATAACCATATCCCAGTCCATATTTTCCCAATTTCTGTGTGTTTTTTCAAATTCTGATATTGCTCGACGATGATATTTTTTTAATTGTGGGCATTTCTTTTGTATCTAGATACGATGTTACTACGTTTTAATGTGCGCAGTATACTACTCGAAGATGCGGATATTCCTGCATAGGTCTTGAGTTCTCGCTGTATTTCCGTAGTGGTGGAGCATTTACCACTTGTTGATAATCTTCCAATATATTTTTCATCATACTTATCTAAGACCAGAGAACGACCTATTATAGGCTCTGGAATATTTTTTCAACTCTATTTATTACTCTGGACACTGTTGCTTGTGAAACTCCAACAATTTCAGCTATTTTTCTTGAAGATTTTCCATTTAAAGCAAGTTCGTTAATTCTTGTCTCAATTTTCTTCTTGTCATTTAAATAAGCCTTGATACCTTCTGCTAAGGATTTGAAATAAAAATGAACAATTTTGCGGTATTTTAGAATGTTCTAGAATGAAAATTTTGTAACTTTAAAAAACTCGTCAAAACACTGAATCACCTACTTTCAACTTTGAGTAATCATATCTCTATCAATATTTAAAATTATCTATAATATTTTTAATGTTATAGACAAAGGCTGTATCTATCTACCATATGAGTATTAGCTTGCTTGAAGTCATACTCATTCATGAATTACCATTTAAGTTCGACTTTTCCAAACACTGAATCACTTTTGACGGGCAGTGTATATCAGCAAGATGATCTATGAGGTTGGAAGCCAAATTCTGGATTCTACGTTGAATAGTCATTCTACTGAGTGGTATTTTTGGAAATAATTGTGATTGTCCAGGACAAAGTTCCTGACAAATTACTTTAATACATTCTTTTATAAATTCATCATCACTAAATGAATGAGAGGATTTTGCTATTATTTGAGCTACTTTATAACTTGCACGAGTTAAAGATTTGTTTTTAATAAAGTTTTTTGTAAATACATTTTTTCGGCTGATATGTTGTTTTTTAACTCATCTATTTTATTACTTCTTAATTCACCAGTAAAACTATTGTAGTTGATGAATGCTTGTTTTCATAATGTCTTCTACAGTTATATTCTTAAATACTAGATATAATTTCTCTACATATTAAACACATTAATTTGCTATTACATTCAACCATAAAATACTAAATGTCCATTCTATATTAAATTTTCTATTATCGTCATTTGATTTTCCCTTTTATTTGAAACCTGCTTCATTTATTCTTAATTTAAAAAAAACTCATTTAAAATTTTCTTTGAATAAAAGAATACGGAGAAACTTATTCTTATTTATCGAAAACAAATTATTAATATATATTTTAAACTTATTTTGGTTCATATAAAAACACTTTATTTTTATATTAAAAGTATCCTAAAGATTTAACAATGGCATAAAACTATAAAAGGGCAATTTTATATTTAATTTAAAAAAATGATCAAACGGCCACAAAAATAATTAAAAGGGTTATTCGTGGTCCGCAGGCCACGAAATGTGCATCCCTGTATAGTATAGAGGAACCTTCCAAATCTATGCACCGTTTAAAAAACAGAACAAATCTACTCCGAAGAATAGGATCAAGGGGCCCTTTCACGAATCCTGTCATAACCAACTTCAGATTTGACTACAACAAATACAATCTAAGGCGATGAAGCAATCTAGAACAACCTCATCGAGTTATTCTACAGTCCTGTGCATAGAAAATGGCGCGACGCCATTTTCTATGCACAGGACTCTAAACTATAGTTCTTTCCGAAGAAACCAACTTGACAGTCTTAATTAAGGGTTCTCTGGGTCTGGAAGCACCGGAGACAACTAGTTCATGGGGCTTTTAGAGCAATTATTTTGGATTTTTTATCTGTATTTATAATTTCTTAATTAAAATGAGTTGATTATTCAATGACGCGCCTTTTGTTTTTACCTTTTTTTAATTAAAAGAAAATAAAGGATGTCCAAATAAATAGGCTCAATAATTTATGTGACTAATTTGCCACATAAATTATTACAAGTGGCTAGTATTTTTTATTTAATATAAATAAAGAGTCATATAATATTTTTATATTAAGAGACTTTTTACAGAAATGAATCTTCTCGAAAATGATATATTCGCATCACGTGTTATTGCATTTTATAAAAATGTTGCCAAAGAAAGCAAGAAAAAGACTGTTGAGCACTTTTTAGCTGAAGGTAGGAGAAATCTGACAATATATGGGATAATTAGAAGATATGAAGAGACTGGTCAAACTTCTTACAAAAAAATTCCTGGGAGGCCGGTATCAAAAAATCAAACTGGAAAAGTTAATAGAGTTAAAAGATGTTTCACTAGGGATCCAAATACTTCCATTCGTAAAGTACCACAAAAACTTGGTATCCTAAAATCAACAGTTTCTTATATAAAATTGCATAAATTGGGGATTAAAGAAAGAAGAAGGCTCCTAAGTACATTAAAGTCCAAGAAAAGAGATCTAAAAAAGGCTACTTGCATGTTTACAGAAAACAGTTGAAAAAAATTTTCACAATTGACGACGAGAATTACGTGGCTTTTAATCCTGATCAAAATTCAGGAACGAGTTTTTACCATTCTAAAGATCCAAAAGATGTTGAATTCCATATAATATATAAACTAAAGCCAAATTTTCAAGAAGTGTTTGATTTGGCAGGCTATTGATGAATTTGGGAATGTATCAGACTCATATATTTCAAAAGGATCTATGGACTCAGAAACATATCTTAGAGAGTGCATAAAGGCACGATTAATTCCCTTTATCCTTAAATATCATGAAATTCAAAATATTATTTTTTGGCCAGATCTTGCTTCTATAGATTATGCCAGAATTGTTATGAATTATTTAACAGCTCAAAATATCGAATTTGTTGAAAAAAAGAAGCCTAATGTACCACAAGCAAGAGTGATAGAATTAATGTGGTTTGATTTCAAAAGAGTCTATTCTAATAAGTCCAAATCACCAAAAAGCTTACGGGGATTCAAGCGAGTTTGGTCCAGGATTTCAGCTTAAACAGCCGCTAAATTTGCAAAAAACTGCATGGAGCACGCTAAAAATATCCTTATAAAAATAGGATACAAAGGGACCCAATAGAAAAAACCCCATTTTTGAATCTTTATTTTTTAAAATAATTTGAAAATAAATTCCATTTTTTCTCTTTAATTTTAAGTGAACATTTTACAGTTGTTTTATTGTGCCTATTTACTTGGACATGCTATAATTGGATGAATGCACTTGATTCGGCATTCATAGCTGCTGTTTATGGTGATATTTTCAAAGTATCTTTAATTTATTAAACTATTATTAATGTGATTTTATGTATTTGATCATCAATATGCGTAACCAAGACTTTAGCTCCTGTTTTATCTCCATTTAATTATAGTATATTTTTGGCTACAGAAGCACTAACCAATATTATTTCTTTTGACCATTAAAGCCTTTATGAGTCACTAAAATGATATTTAGATTAAAAATTCTTTAAATCTTGAGTAATTTTACACCTTGATTAAACATTCCAATGGAATTACATATGTAAGTTTATATATTGTTTAAAATTCGACTTATTTATGAAAAAGTTTCATGATATGAAAGAAAATTTTCGAAGCCTCGCCTAGGGTTTTATTAGAATTTTAAAAAGAATTATTTCATTATAGCTATAATTCATTTTTTATATAAAAATTAGTTTGTTTAAAAGTATATTATATTATAAATATAAATAAAAAACAAAATATTATAAAAATAAACTATTTAAATGCCAAAAATTAATTGGCCGGGGTTTAAAAGAACTTTGTTTTTTACTATACTTATTATAGACATATAATAAGTAAAAGTAATAAAAAAGTCACCATACATTAATAGTTATTGATTACCGTTTTGCGCCACCAAATTATTGGATTTGACTAGTTAAATATATATGCTTTTTGTAGGTTAACGGACTGCTCAAACGAGACTGAAGTACAACATATTTCCTACTAATTTGCTATATTTAACTGCACTTCGCAACGACAGGAAGACTCTAAAGCCTTCTTTGCATCGAACTATTTACAAATATAGTAATTCTTTATCGATATCGAGTTGTATTTATACTTAAAAGGGCACCTGGAGAAATTAATTAATATGCATGAACATGATTAAATTATGCCAATTAATTAATGAAACAAAGGAACAATAGATATGCATGAAAAATAATCAACGTTTCATTGATGAATTAATTAATAGAGCAAAGGTGCAATAAGAAATGCATGAAAAAGATAATAATAGCACAATATCCCCGTATAAAAAATTAAAATATTGAGTAAATTTTAAGTAACACAGCACCAATTAAATTTGATACAAATTACAGATGAAAAGGAGCCTGAGCAAGTTAAATTGGCATAGGAAACTGTAAACTTGAAAGTGACACGTTTAAAGAAAATGAAAGAGGAAAATACCAGAGCAAATAATCTTTTATCCCCATACGACAATACTATACCTGGGATAAAGTTCTTTAATAAAAGAATGAAGATAATAGAAAATATCAGGAAGCTACATTTCAATGCTCACATCAACCAAAAGAGCAATATACTTTCAGTTATAGCATACAATAGTCTCAAAAAGCTTTTAAGGAAAAGCGGATTTAAGTTCTCTGACAGCCAGTTCGTTAATGCAAGAACAAAAAGAAAGGAAGGAAACATAACTTTAAACGCTACATGCCTTATAGTAAAAGAAAAATTGATGGTAAAATAATTAAAAAATCTGTAAGCATTTAGAGAAGTATTCAAGACACTCATCTAGAGAAGAAGTGGTAAAGTATTTAGATAAAAAAGTAGAGATATACAGAGAGTATATAGATGATGGTAATGAACACATAACTTACGGAACTTTCTTAAAAATATGCCCCAGAAAATATAAAAAAGGCATAAAGAGAACAGACGTCTGTGGAATTTGTGAATTGAGCAAGAACATCTTGAAAAAGAAAAAAGTCCGGATTGAATGAAACAGAGATGGAGTACAAAAGAACAAAGGAGATAATGAGATGAATTTTAAAGTAGCAGATAATCAAAAAACCAGCTCAAGTACTTAAAAGAAAATCAATCTGACACTTCTTGTATATTGATACTTGACTTTATGGAGAACTTTAAGCTTTCCCATTGTGGTAATAAAATTAGCCAGAATTACTACAACAAAAGGCAAGTATCATGTCTAGGTACCTGTTTGATTTTTAAGAAGGATGGACTGATTCAAATGCACTATCTTAACTACCTTTCTTAAATTCTTTCGCATTACTCGCTTTTTGCTTCAGCTACATTGGAAGCTACCGTTAATTATTTAAAGGAATAGTTTAAGTACTTCAATGTTTTCACTGATTGTGGGCTACATTTTAGATCAAAGGAATTTATATCCAAAGCTAATGCTCTATCCAAAAAATCTGATGTCAATATTAGCGTCAACTTTTTTGGAGAAGACCATAGAAAGAGTGAGGTAGATGGTATGTTTGGAAAACTCTCTGTAGTATTTAAAAGGATAGAATTTATCCATAAGCTCAATAACGTCCATGAATTAAAGGGTGCATTCGAGCAAGAGTTCTGTATGAAGAGTTGGCCTAATCTATTTTTCACTGTGTATGAAAAAGATTCTAGACCCAAGGTAATCAAAAAAGTCAAATTTGATAGGTTAAAAAAACTTATGTCATTTCTATTTATCAAAGGTAGATCTTTTTACTCTTTTCTTACCAAAAGTGGCCAAGATTATATAGAGTTCAAGTTTAAGGAAGAAAATGTAGTAGATAATAGAGAAACCTTACTTACTCCAAAGTCATGCTTTGAATCTAGAATTAAGCGGGTTTTTAATGAAAGAATACATAAAATGCTGAAAACACGAGTCGGATAGTATAAAATTTTAGATTCGCTAGGGGTACTCATTTATGACTTAGGGACTGAGTATACCCTCCCTCTTCGATAGCGAATCTATATAATATACTATCTCTAAACTAGTTTTCCTATAATACAGTATTCTATTGACTTTATAAATAAATTAAAATATTTAAATTTCTTCTTTTTTCAAAAAGAATAGAAAACATCTTTCGAAAATTTTCTGCCATATGGATTAGATCATCAGTACCTGTTCTAAAATTTAGAATTGGAGGTCCAAGATCAGATTGTTGGCGCGAAAACAAGAAACTTCAAGTCCAGTGTCATCTTCCTCGCATAAGATGTTCAAAAAATCAAAACTCTTCTGTTAATATGTCTGTGATATAAGGGACCTTTGTGTACAGGTCTGATCCTTGACTTTGGCTAGTTCAACCAAAAAATTTCAAGAAAAGTTTCAAATGAAAGAACATGACTTGAGCAACAAAATTGTCGACTATTTAGACTCTCATTTATCAATATTGATAATAGATTTTCTTATTGAAAAGGAAGTAAGTCTTTAATGTTTCAATATTTAATATAGATTTATCCTAAAGGCGAATTATTAGAAGTCAAATATCGATTATTATCAAATACTAACAAAGTTGAAGAAACAAACAAGATTGGTAAACAAATAGGCAAGGATTCTTCTGGTATATTATATTCTGACTTAATTTTATGTTAGATTCGAGTAAGCAGATTGACGAAATTAAAAATAGCATCCAAGCAACCAAAGATAAAGTTAAAGAATTGGTCCAATTATTGGAGTCTAATGATATAGTTCAGAATTTCAAAAGTAGCCAAATACAGAATTGGAATTTTATACAAACGAAACAGTCCGTAATCTCTAAATTTTAAAACTTAGAAGTTTGAAGCAGAATTAATCTTGGAATTAGCCAAGATAGGGAAATTAGAATATGATTTAGGTAATTATAAAGAATCACTCAAATATCTCAAATTTCAATCGTTAATTGTAAAAACCTCTACACCATTGAACCCAATTTTAGTGTTTTGAGAATAAGGATTTGACAACTTGTTTATGGGGAAAATTAGCTTGTTCGATACTATTAAAAGATACAGATTTATCCGTTAAAGAATTTCAAGGGTTAAAAGAACAAATCGAAAGTTGGGTACATTTTTCAACGTTTACGATTTGTTAGAATAATGAAGATCCGATCAAATTATTATCTCAAAGAGAATGGTTAATACATTGGAGTTTATTAGTGTTTATGAAAAGTGGTAGATTCGAGTTATTGGAGTTCTGGTTCTTACCGCATTACTTTAATACTATTCAAACGTCTTGTCCATGGTTAATTAGATACTTGGGGTTCTTCATAGTCATGCTGCATAGAAACAAGAAGAGTTATTTGAAAGGTATCGTTAAGCTTATCGAAATGGTATCCATCTCTCTTAAGTTTATTTGGGGGAGTTTAGGAAAATGATAATTATTCCGATTCGATTACAGAGTTTTTGTTTTCCTTATTTGTGGAATTTACCTTTGAAAATGCACCTGAATATTTGAATAATTGCTCTCTATTATTAAAGCAAGATTATTTCCTTGCTGATTATGCAGAAGAATTTTTATTTAATGCACGGGCTTTAATCATTGATACTTACTGCATGATACATCAGAAAGTTTTTATCAAGTATGACCTCTTAATTATTTTTAGTGATCTTTGTGATCAGTTAAAGTTAAGTGTTGAAGAAGGAGAGAAATGGATCTTGGATATTATTAGAGATTCAAAATTAGATGCAAAGATCGATTTTAATGAAGTATCTCTTCTAATTAATTTTTTGTTAGAATGTGGTTATTATTCACCCTAATCCTATGGGTGTTTATAAGATCGTGTTGGATAAATCGAGAGATTTCTTAATTCGCTCGCAATTGTTGGCTAATGCTATCCATAAGAAGCAAAATTTAACTAATTTGAAAAAATAATACATTATTCCATTTTCTTCTGTTCTAGTTTATTAAAAAAATTTGAGGTGAGGTGATTTTTGTTGGTCTTTAGCATATGAACCAATATTGATCAATACAGAATTCCCCTGGCCAAATTTGTCTAATGCCACAATTTAAATCCAATCAAAGAAATGAAAGCATTAAAACTAATCAAAAACGTAAACACCCAGCACAACTCCAATAAATTAAAATAGAAAGGCAATTTCATTGACAAAAAGATCATCAAAGCTATGGGAGGGACAGGAGGAGACGGTTGTATCAATTTCTTTCAAGACAAAACACATCGCAAAGGACCGGCGAATGGTGGAAATGGTGGTAATGCTGGTTCCGTTTTTATTAAGGCGGATAAAACATTATTCAGTCTCAATCTCAATTATGTATGTAAGGCTGGGGATGGTACTAAAGGATATAAAGAAAATCAAAATGGTGCTAGAGGTACAGATTTGCTTTTGAAAGTACCTATCGGTACTATTGTGAAGGAATTGGAATGCTTTAATAAAGAAATCAAACCAGAGACACAATTTATTAATCATAAAGGCTTTGATATTCAATTTGATAAGCCTAAGAGGAAGCCGATCGTAAAAGATCCTATCTTTGTGGAATTGTTGGACCATGATCAAGAAATCTTAATAGCTAAAGGTGGTAGAGGCGGGCATGGTAATCCGTATTTTATGAGCGGCAAATACGAAGGTCAAATAGCAGAAAAAGGCTACAGTGGAGAACAAAGAACTTTAGGCTTAGAATTAAAAATGATAGCCGATTTAGGATTAGTAGGTAAACCTAACGCTGGCAAATCTACTTTGTTGAATTGTATTTCTAATGCTAAATCCAAAGTAGCATCTTACTCTTTCACTACTACAAGTCCCTATTTAGGTGTTATCGTTTATGAAGATTTGGTTCATGTTAATGTTGCTGACATTCCTGGCTTAATAGAAGATGCTCATCTTGACAAAGGTTTAGGACATTCATTTTTGAAACATGTTGAGCGAAGCAAGGCATTACTTTATGTATTAGATTTGAACAAAGATCCATATCAAGATTATATAGATTTGAAAAAGGAATTGGAGTTATATAAACAAGGATTATCAGATAAAGAAAGTATTATTATCGGTAATAAGGCCGATCTTCCAAATTCTGAACAAAATATGCTGAAATTGAAGGCTTTAATTAAAAGTCCTATAATCCCAATCTCTGCTAAATTGAACCTGAATATAATACCTGCTTTAAATTTGATTAAAGAGATGGTAACAAAACAAACCTAATTTATATAAAAATATTAGTAGTTTTGTCATTAATGTAAACCTTTTAATGCTAAAATTCTTTAAAAGTAGTGAGATTTTCTTTGTTGTTGATTTAAATATTGTTTTTAAAGGATAATTTATTGAATAAAAAACTGCGTTTAAATAAACGTCTTGTTTTGGCTTTGCTGCATCACTTGTTCCACATGTTTAGTGGCTGGTGAGTTATTTTTAAGCATGTGAAAGGCTATTTTTAACACTCCCACTCCTTAAACATGTCGAATACCGAGTTTATCTGTTAAACTCTTGAAAGCAACTTTAGGCAAGGGTTTGGTGAAAATATCAGCGATATTTTCTTCTGATTTCACATAACTCAACTTTACGGATCCATTTTCGACGCATTGGCGTATGAAGTGATATTTGACGTCTATATGTTTAGAGCGTCCATGTTGTTTTATTGATTTAGCTAGCGCTATAGCTCCTTAATTATTAACGTTAATCTCCATAACCTGCTGATCGATGTGCAATCCATTTAGTAGTGATTTTAGCCATAATGCCTCTTGAAGGCCCATCGAGAGGGCTATATATTCGGTTTCCGTGCTACTTAGTGCAACTGTAGTTTGACGTTTCGAAGCCCATGATATCAAACTGTCGCTATAGAAGAAGGAGTAACAAGTTAATGATTTTCTACTCTTATCAGACGCCCAGTCGCTGTCCACATATCCAGTGACTGTATCTTTTGATCCACCAAGCGTTAAAAACTTATTTTTCGTGGATTTTAAGTACTTGAGGGTTCTTTTCGCCGCTTTCCAGTGAGTTTCCGTATATTTATCCAAGTAATGTGATATGCTGACTCCAACTGACATATCGGGTCGCATAGCAACCATGGCGTAAACTAATGATCCAATAATCTGCCTGTATGGCAAGTTAGGTGTACTGTGTCCAGTTTTTCATCTTCTTGTGAAAACGTTGTTGAGTAGTTCGTTTCAAGAGGTGTACTGTATGCTTTGGAATCTTCTATTCCTTGTGACTGCTATGCAAAGAATATATTTTAGGTCGCCCAAATCTTTAACTTCGAAGGTTTTAGCAAGCTTATCTTTGATTGCTTGTACACTGATCGTCAAAAGTGATTCAGTATTTGGGAAAGTCGAACTTAAATGGTAATTCATGAATGAGTAAGACTTCAAGCAAGCCAATACTCATATGGTAGATAGATACAACTTTTGTCTATAATATATCCAAATATTATAGATATCTTTTAAATATTGATAGAGATATGATTTCTCAAAGTTGAAAGTAGGTGATTCTGTGTTTTGTCGAATTTTTTAAATTTACAAATTTTTCATTCTAGAACATTCTAAAATACCTCAAAATTGTTCATTTTTATTTCAAATCCTTAGTAGAAGGAATTAAGGCTTATTTAAATGACAAGAAGAACATTGAAGAAAATTGAAACAAGAATTAACGAACTTGCTTTAAATGGAAAATCTTCAAGAAAAATTGCTGAAATTGTTGGAGTTTCTCAAGCAACAGTATCCAGAGTAATAAATAGAGTTGAAAAAAATACTCCAGAGTCTATAATAGGTCATCCTCGGGTCTTAAATAAGTATCATGAAAAATATATTGGAAGTTTAGCAACAAGTGGTAAATGCTCCACCTCTACAGAGATACAGCAAGAACTCTAGACCTATGCAGGAATATCCGCCTCTTCGACCATTATACTTTGTACATTAAAACGTAGCAACATCGTATCTAGATACAAAAATAAATGCCCACAATTAAAAAAAACTCATCGTCGAGCAAGATCAGAATTTGAAAAAACACACACAAATTTGGAAAATAAGGACTGGGATATAGTTATATGGTCAGATAAGACTAAAGTAAACCTAGAGGGATCTGATGGACGTGATAGAACTTTCAGAAAAATCTAGGAACCACTCAGAGATCACAATATTACTCAATCAAAAAAAGTCGGTGGCGGATCAATTATGGTTTGTGGATGTATGCTTTCATCAGGTGTTTAGTATCTTTGTAGAATTGATGGCAGTGTTAATGCTGAGATATATGAGACTATTCTAGATGACGAGCTGATGTATACAATTGACTTGTATGGCTTGGTAAAATCTAAAATTGACTTTCAAAATGACAATGCGTCCTCTCATACCGCTTCAAGTATTAAAAAATGGTTCAAAAGAAACGAAATAAATGTAATGAGATGTCCTGCACAATCTCCTGACCTTAACCCAATTGAGCATCTATGGGATCATATGAAAAGACAGCTAAAAATTCGACCACTATGTAAAGACAAAGATGAACTTTGGGATAGAATTCAAGATATATGGAACAATATTTCAGCTGAAGTATGTCTTAAGCTTGTTAGTTCAATGCATAGAAGACTCGAACAGATCAGAAAAACCAAGAGCGGGCACACAATCTATTGATTTTTCATTTTTTAAAAAGTTCGACAAAACACAGAATCACCTACTTTCAACTTTGAGTAATCATATTTCTATCAATATTTAAACATATCTATAATATTTTTAATGTTATAGATAAAGGCTGTATCTGTCTACCATATTAGTATTTGCTTGCTTGAAGTCTTACTCATTCATGAATTACCATTTAAGTTGGAATTTCCCAAACACTGAATCACTTTTGTCGCGCAGTGTAATGCATATTGCTGATTTTTTTACATGATCGCCGATCCTGACCTTTACAAATAGATCACCATAGCCAAGAGCATACGTAATATGATCTTCGACAATGAAATTTCTATTGGCTCAATCGGGGTATAATTAGCCAAGCAATGATGTAAATTTGTCATATGACAATATGCTCCAGAATCGAGATATAATTGATTTCCGCGCGCCAAATTTCGTGCCGAGAGTGCCAATTCTTGGCTAGTGAGGGGAGTCGTCCGATCGCTTTTAGATGAGTTTAGTCCTTTGTTTTTGGAAAGACATTTCTTGGCATTGTGACCCCTTTTTCCATATGCTCGGCAAGTCTCCTTATTGGTTGATTTGTGTTTCTTTGGTGTAAAGGGCGTTTTCTGATCCAAGATCTTCTCCAAGGTTACCGCAACGTCTGGTGTACTCAAAGAGTAGCTTCTTCATCACCTTTTCATAGGCCAAAGACGTAGCATCCACTCCTTCTAGTGTTATTATGAACGGATCATAGCTAGGAGGTAAGCTTTCCAACAGTATCGCTACTTTTCGGCATTCTTTTACATCTTCGCCTGCAGCAGCTAGGTCATTTAGAAGGTTTTCCAACTTTACAATATGTTTCTCCATGTCGCTATGTTCGTGTAGCTTCATTGCATTTAATTGACGCTCGATATGTAGTGTATTTACTACAGACCCTTTTTCGTAGTAGTCACAAAGGGCGTTCCACGCCTTTTTTCCACTTTTGCATGTCTTTATTTTATCAACTACCGTGTCTCCTAAGCTTAAAGCAATGCTCGCCAGACTTTCTAAGCTGCGCGCCTCAAATTCCGATTTTTCGGCGTCTTCCTTTGGAGTTTCTTTGGTAATGGTGTCCCAGAGCTTCTCTTTTATTAACACCATTTGCATTTTAAACTTCCAGGATTGAAAGTCACGTCCATTGAACTTTTCAATAGTAATTCCGAGTATTTTGCTGTTAGTCGCGCCCGAGGGGCTCATAACCTGTTGTTGATTTAAATATTGTTTTTAAAGGATAATTTATTGAATAAAAAACTGCGTTTAAATAAACGTCTTATTGTGGCTCTGCTTGTCATTTTTATTTTGCTCTTCTACACTTGTATATTACAACTTTATTTAAATAAGGGCCTTTTAATTAAGGGAATAATATTGTTGTCTTTTTATCATCTACTGATATTAAGAGTATATTTTCTTGCCAGTACCTAGTCAATGGGATTATCCAGTTTACCAACCAAATTCAAAGGAAGCCTTCAAAAAGCAGATAAAAATGCGGATTTTGTATGATAAGATAGAAATTATATACACTTTAAAAAATAATTATATTCAATACAATAAAATAATGGATCAGTATCTATATTTATTGTATAAAATTTCAAATATAAGCACCCGAATCAAAAGAATAAAGACCAGAATCGTTAGTCTATCAAAAACAAAATATTCTTTTAAAAAAAAATAATTTCAAAACACCAAATTTAATTTATAAAAATGAACGCTTTCTTCATTATGATTAATTCAAAATTTTATTAAAATCAATTAATGTACATTTTATACCAATTCATTTATCAAATTTCTTAGAAATCAAATCAAGGAGATCTTTAGAATACTTCTCTAAAAGATTATCATAATTAGGCTGATTAGAAAAATGTGGAAATCGGGTGTCGAACATAATTGAAATATCTTTGAAAGAATTTTCTATAAGCTTTCCCTCGTCATCAAAAGTAGCATTTGTATATTCTTCAATAAGATTTTTAAATCGATTTTTCATATTTTCAACCTTGATTAATAAGCTAGTTTGTAAGGTTGAATTAGAGATATTTTCATCCGACGATTTGTCGATTTCCAAATTGCCCATTTCTGTGCTTATAGCCAAATCCGGACTTTCATCAAGCAAATCTTCTTCTATTGAGGCTTGATTAGGACTATTCTCATTTTTCCAATCAATCTCAAAGATCTTACTCCTTTTTGAATGTTTACTAGAAGCTTCTGACACCCTTGATTGCCTCGAAACATTCAACCTCAGATTAGAGCTAGAATGCGATTTTTTCAATGAAGAAGTATGAGTTGTATCATTCGGTTCAATTTTTGTGTTGGATTTCGAAGTCAATAACTTAAAAACTTGGTTAAGTGATCCAGCATCTACACTTGGGCTACTACCTTTTCTTCTGAGCTTGGCCAATCTTTCATCAACTTCCAAGTCGGATTGTGACGATGTAAACTTGATCGGACTGGAGAGACCCACGGAGAAGAATTTCGTCGAAAAGCTTTTTCTATCTTTCATGTTTTTTAAATATAACGATTCTAATTCTTCATCTCTTTCTTCTTTATCTCTAAGGCCTTCAGAATCCGATTCACCAAAATCAGTATAAAGAAGAGATTCTGCAGTGATGTTGCTTTCGGGTGTCATAGGTCTACTTTTATCCAAATAACTTTCTAAGTTTTCTTCGATAGGTTTTTTAACATTTCTTTTGTTAGTCAACGAATTATAGCTGTTGGATTTAGGTGGCGTTACACTCTTCTTTGATGCAATGTTTTTCATAACCCCAGTTAAGGATTTCAGACTATCTGAAGATTCCTTTATCTAAAATTTAATAAGATTGATTACGATAGAAGCTTTTTCTTTAGGAGAATTATTAGTGGATCTGCTATGAGAACCAGACGTCAAAGATATACTTCCTTTCTTGAGATTTGGACTCGCATTCGAAGATTGTACCCTGCTTGTAATGATAATATTTTCAGGGGAATTCTTTGGAGTAATTCTATTCATGTTGATTTCGGGCTTAGGCTTTTCATTTAACTTGTATATAAATATGCAACCATCTCCAGAAGTTGAAACACATTTCCTTGAATTGTCTATAAAGACAACGGAGGTAAGAAGCTTAGAGTGTCCTTTGATCTGTGCTCTAATTGCTTTCTTTTCAAGATCAAAGATTCTAAGGCATTTATCGAATCCGCCAGCAATACATAATTGCGACGTTTTGTCTAGTGCTATTCTATTGAACGAACTTTCGCCAAAAGTCGGCAAGGATGCATCAAAGTCTTTAAATTCTTCGGGTTTAAACGTTTCTGTGATTTTACCCTCCAATATATTGAGTTTGTAAATCATTTTATCTTGAGAAGGGATAAACAAGCAATTATTCCATTTATCAATAGCCATATCGTAAAAGGAGCCTTTACCACATTGTTTTGAATAACTTTTATAGTTAGGTGTAGCAGAGTCAGGATTTAACTCTCGGAGCACAACCGTTTTGTCAAATCCACAACTAATCAATATATTTCCATCATTGTGAAATTTGACTGATGTTATTGTTGCTGAATGATCATCCAAAGTTTGTAAAATATCGACCGAATTAGGACTCAGATTAAATACATGTACAAGTCTATCCCTACTGGAGCTTGCGATTAAATATTCAGTGTGATCTTAAAATAAAAAGCAGGTATACCATGTGCTTTGATAGAATATGTATCTATAGAAAGAATCTCCGAATCATGCGCTTCTATGTCATAGATAAGTTTAAAGGATTGAAAGTCGTAAACCCTAAAAATTAAAGAATAAAAGGTACCTAATATTTCCCAACTTATCTCCAGCTACCATATATTTTGTATCATCTGTAATTTTAAAACATCTTATTCCCCAAGTAGTAGCATCCAACACATCCTCTATTTCCGTTGCTCTTTTCTTTGCTTCTCTTCGCTCTATTGCAGCAATGTATCCATCTTTATAGCGATTCTCTGATCCGGGCTCTACATATAGAATATTTGTTAGAGAAAATGCATTAGAATATCTATAATCACATGTCCAAATCCTGACTGTCCCATCATTGGATGAAGTAGCAAATGAATTAATATCTCTTGAGTTATTAAAATTCTAGAAAAATCAAATTACATATGTACTTGAAGTCCACATATTATATCGCTGTGATATATAAAACTTTTAAGGCATTTCACTTTCAATATAACACTTATATCCCATATATACATGCTTCTATCATAATTGATTGATACCAATATTTGTTGAAAAGAATTGGATTCAACTGATATAACTGAAGGGAATCCCAAATTGTGCCTAAAAATAAACATAGTAGATACTTATCAAGTTTGACACCAGGTACGATAGTACCCAAAGAATGGGGCTTGGGTAGATTTGCAATAAAGAGCAAACTTTCGAGATGAAAAACTCTAAAATGTAAGATATGAATCGTACTTTATTGAGCCGTTATACCCAGAACAAACTATAGCTATTTTAAATAAAGATAAAGAATATGCGATTTTTAACTAGAAATATTAAAAAATTGAATTACTTCTGTATCGATATGTTTAATAATCTGCCTTTCATCAGAAATGCACAACAGAATACCCTTTTTAGAAATAACGTATGTGAAATTATCCTTAGTTGTAATGACATCCATAAAATTTTGATTTTTAAATTCGTCTAAAATTACGTTCCTTCCTGAAAATACAGAGCTCTATTTATTAGCATAAAATATTTACCGTCCTTGTTTTATCACTATTAATATACCAATATCTTATATTCCTGAGACCTACCGTGACACAATATGTACTATCAAATGATACAGCAAGCGCCCTTGTCTAAAAATCAAAAAATAGTTGTACTTTTGGTGCTAATTTATTATTTGCGATTTCTTCACCACTTTTAAAATTCCATAAAATAATAGAAGCGTCATCCTTTCAAAATAAAAATAGAAAAAAATTACTTCATTTCCTACAGAGATTATATTTTTCATATTTCGAGTAATATGGGAAGACAATATCCCATTTTTATGACTCAATAATTCCATAAAATGCTCTTCATTCCTCCAATCCCAAACAATAATTCTAGGAAACTTTCCAGACTAAAAGAAATTAATAAAACTATATACTTCTCCAACAATTAAATATCTTCCTTCGATACAGAAATTACAGCAACTTATCGTTTTCACTTTGTTTTTTTTGTTCTGCCGTTCGTCTGCATTTTCAGGTTTTAAATAATCATCTGAGCTAAGTAGATGTTTAATCTGTTTATCTTGTTTCCAATCATAAATAGTAATAATGCAACCAGTGACATACGCAATTAAAGGTAAAGTAGGATGGGTGCAAAATTGTTGATTTCCGTTAATTGTAAAACCTAAAATTTGTTCTATCTTTATCTATAAAAATTAATATTATGGTTCACCGTTTTTTCGTTTTTATTCGCCTTTTTCCTGTTTCTTCGTGTCGTCAATCCGCTGATTTTCATTCAAAATGAAATTTTTCACAAGTGGTCAGATAAAAACTAAAGTCACGCTAAAATAAAAAGAAAGTTGTATATTCATATCCAAAATATGACTGTGGCTAATTCAGATATTTATTCAAATTTTACACAAATAAAAACAATTTATTTGATAAATTTTGAAAAATGCAGTCTAAAGGGAAACGCTATAGTATAGAAAAAACAATAAATTTTTACTTTAATTTTATTATATCATAAACGATATTTCCTTCACTTTTATTAAAACGAGTAGCAGAGACAAGATTGACTCTTGATTGAAAAAATTACAAAATCAAGGATTTATCGTCGAGACGCATAAAGTTTATGTAAATTTAATTCAAGAAGAATCCTATATATAAATACAAACATTTAAAAACTAAGCGTACATTTTATTAATAGTGTAATTGTTAAAAGGTTAATAAAATTTGTAGTTTATTGCGCGTGATTGAAAAAAAGATAAGAAGGATCAAAAGAGTTGTAATTGAACTTATTACGGTTGATAAAAACCTCGTTTTCTATTATATTTCCAATAATCTGATTTTTGTTGTCTTCTTTTCCGTAATTTTACTCATATAAATCAAGTCAAGGTTTTCGTCAACTACTTTCCAATAAGACCCTTTGTGGTCGCTAGCAATTGCAAATGCAAGATCAGATCCACCAGTTCTATAGAAATATTTGTTATTAGATAAGTTATGTCTTATAGAATTCTAAAAATTATTTAATATATAAGAGATAAGGTGTGGTCCGTTATTCCTGTCAAAAAACCAAAATAACAAGAAGCGTAATATTTATTTTAAAAATAAACATATAAAATATATTTAATTTAATGTTTCATTTTTAAAGTGTTTATATACAGGGTGCCACAAAAGTTTCTGACAAAAATTTAAGTGCATAATTGGAACTTAAAAATCAAACTAAAAAGAAATTGAAAAAATATTTTAATTTAAAAATAATAAAGTTTAATAGTTAATATGCCTTCCATTAGCATTTTTTAAATCATCCATTCTTTTTTTGAAGCTTTCTGATAGATTTTGCAAAATATGTTTAGGTATATTTTCCCACTCTTTCTGGATCCTCCTAATTAGCCCTTCGGTAGTAACAGGGATCGGATTTTCATAAATTTCATTTTTTAGATAAGCCCATAGGTTTTCTATTGGATTTAAATCTGGGCTGTTTCCAGGCCAGATACCTTTACACCATACATTTGAAACTCTGGCTCTAATCTTCTCTAAATTTTATTTTTGACTATGAGATGGCGCCCCATCCTGCATGAAGGTTGCCACATCTTTATTTTTAAATAATAAAGAATCATCAAATGAATCTAAATATATTGGTAATATATTCTCTCTGTAATATTCGGCGTCAATATTTACATTTTGAGGGATAACATATAATTTTATAACTCCATTAGAACAAAACCCACCTGCAAACATTATTTTTATTGAATTTCTCTGGATTTTCTGCGGAGGGACATCGCTTTTGTTTTCTGTTCTAAAGCGTAAATTCTCTCTGTTTCTTTCAGGATGAAGATAAATCCAAGTTTCATCCGTAAATAGGATATTTTCTCTCTTTTTCTTTCCTCTAATACCATCTGTTAAGTATTCACTATTTTCTACAAAATTATACAATTTCATCCTATCTTCTACATTTTTGTTAGATAAAAAAGGCTTTTTAGGTGGCTTAAAGGCTGTTTTGCTCCATTCTGTACTTTTCACGAATCTTTGAAGAGTTCTATGGCTAATTTTTTTATTTTTAAATCTATTTGATGAATTTAAAAATAAAGAGCATTTTCTTGTAGAACTTCCAACTTTGTTATAGATTCTACTTTTAATCATGTTTTTTGTTGTAGGAGAGAGTACAGAGGGTCTTCCAGACCTATCATTTTCTTTTATATATTCTCTGTTTTTCCAATCTTACAGTTTTATCTGAGATATTCATCTCTCTAGAAATCTGCATAACTGACTCTCCAAGCTTTAATCTTGTTTGGATTTCTAATCTTTTTTTAGTTCTTGTAGATGGATTCTTGGTGTTCATATTTATAAAAAAATTAATTAAATGTATTTATATTTATATTGATTTTTTAGTGGCTGAAAAAAATGAAAATTCGTCAGAAACTTTTGTGGCACCCTGTACATTTCTCCTCGAAATATGGGACAAATTTTTTGAAACAAAATTCTATTCTAATTAGTCGAGAAATTTTAGTTTCTTGAATGCATAAAAAGTAAGAATGAAAATATAGCTAAGAGATCTTTTATGGATAGTAAATACTTAAATTTATTTACTATTTTATGCATTCATGAAACTAAAATTAGAATAGAATTATGTTTCAAAAATATTGTGCCATATATACCATTTCCCGATCAATTTCAACATTTTCTCAGTCAATTTAATCATTTAGTCGATCAATTTAATCATTTTACCATTCAATTTAATCAATACTTAAATATTAAATAAATTGACTAGTAAAATGTTTAAATTGACTGGAAAATGGTATATATTAAACTTTATGAACCAAGTTTCTATTACTATGATTAAACATCTTTTTGTTTATAAATGCATCAAAATCACCATGTAAAAATTAAGTTTTACTTTCTTATTTATTTATTGAGCAACTTTTAACTTAGTATACTTAAAGGATTTTTATAGGAATTAAAAAATAAATAAAAAAATTTAATGGTGAGCATAAAGTAATCCAGCAGCGCAGTTAGTTATATTGCGTGCCATATAACAAAAATATCCGCTACAATCTTCGGAATTTACAGATTCCACAGCAGAAGAGACTATTTCTTGTAAAGACCCTTGTTCTCCTTGCCTCAACCTAGAGCGTACGTTATTTTTGATTTTTAAAAATGTATTCTCAACAGGATTGAGCATGTAAGAATATGGCGATAAAAATTAAAATTAAAATCCATATTCTCCAGTAATTCTGATTAAATCTTGAGGCCTATGTGTTCTTGCATTATCCAATATTATACATGCTTCTTGTATGTTCAAAGAATTTTCAAGAAAATCGCAAAGTTCTATACTAGATATGTCGAAAAAACTTCTCCATTTACAGTAGTTCCTGAAATAATCTTTGAAAAACACATTCTACTGCTACAAATGCTAGATATCAAGCTAACTGAGCGTCCTCTGATTGTTGGAATGACTACATTTGCTCTTTCACCTATTCTGGACCTCCCATATGTCCTCTGTAAATGAAGATTAAAAGAAGATTCATCGACAAAAATTACTTTAGAATAATCAATAGAAAAGTTGTTGTTGAACCACAAAGAGTATTCTTTTCTTTGATTCACTTTAGCTGGTGAATTAACAATATTTAATTCCCTATGTGTTTTTTTCAATGTAATACAAAGATCATTTAAACACCTATCAATCGAAGATAAAGATATTGTAAATGGTGGTCCAATATCACATTCTAGCATATTTTTCATTTCTTTAAGTGATAAACCTGAATTTTCAGAAATCATAGTTTCAATTTTGTCCTTTACTTCTTCAGTTAAAACACATTTATTGCTACCACCTTTAGGAATATGATCACTTGATCCATTTAATTTAAATGAGCGCAAAATACTACGAGCTGTACTATAGTTTATTTGAAGTATACTAGACGCATCTTTAATAGAAATTCCTTCTTTATCAACCATTGTAACTAAGTTTTGTCTTTTATCATTAGTAATTTTTTCATATTTAGATGATCTAGTTTGTATATTTTCAATAAATTCTTGTCCTTATTCCATTGTCAAGGTAAAAAACTAGTTTAATAAAAATTTAAAAAAATTGATTTAATACGATCAATTAGTTATATAAATATCAAATTTGGAAATTTCAAGGTGTCTAGTAACTGTTTATAAACAGATCTATAAAAGGAATTATCTAAATACCATCTCACAATAGTTTTGTTTTTTTCACATTAAAATATACATTTAAAATTTTCTAAAATAGTAGAATCACCATCTTAATCCAGCTAGAGTTCATAAATTTGAGTGTTGAAGTTAGGATTAAATTGACTGAGAAAATGTTTAAATTGATCGACGAAATGATTAAATTGACTGAGAAAATGTTTAAATTGACTGGGAAATGGTATAGATGGTCCAATAAATAGCCGCACAAAAATGAAAACAAGATATCTCATCAAAGATAAACAAAAAATTGTAAACTTTTATTTATTATTTAATTGATTGATGAATATTAAAATACATAATTTACAGATTATTTACTGATGTTTTATTCAAGTTATACAATTATTTATTTAAGTATCAAGTTGACCAAATTCCCGTTTTATTTCTTTAAGTTCTACTCAAAATTTACTTGAATCTATTCAAAATTTTACGGTATTCATATATTTATAAAACTGTCTTTCACAATTAAATCAAAGCATCGCGTTATTCTTATTTGCGTAAAATTTGGTGAACTTTCCAATTTTGCAGCAAATTGGATTTGATTAGCTAAAAAATGATGCACACTATTTTAGAAATAAATATAAATGGAAAGATGCCAAAATTTTAAAAATTAACTATTATCATACTTATAATTAATCTATTATAAATACTATGACCATTATTATTACTCTGTCCAGATATTGTCCTTTTATAAAAGACTCTGGAATATTTCCAAATTGACTTTCAAGTTACAATATTTTGTAAAATAGTAAATATGATGGTAATATCATATAATATTCGATATCTTTATTATCATAATATCGCCGTATTAACAATTGATCGCCATTAGCATTGGCATAATTTCATTGTCGATTTTGGGTCTTTTTCTCGACCATTTTTTGCAAGCAAAATGACACAAATTTTGATATGCTTTTATACTCTTTTGCGTACTTGAAAATTTTCATGATGTACTTGTATTTATACTAGGTTTATTAAATTTTATTTTAGATATGGAAATGTTGGTTTTATTCGTTTATCAAATGATGTTTTTTGCACTTTTTGTAAAGCGACTCAAAATGCCGCCATAATCTTAAATAGGCCATTTTAAGATCAGAGTAATAGTGATGTTATTGTAACACAGTTTAAAAGAATGTTTATATACTTTAATAGCATCATATATTGCACTTTTCTTTACATCTTGAACTACAAAACCATCAATTGTAATTGTGTTAGTAAAATTTGCTTGATTTTCAAAAAAGGAAATCGTCTCTTTTGGATGCAACTCATTTTTGCCCTAGTAGCATGGATGAAATGTTTATTAGAAAAATTAAATTATATAGTAAATAAGTTAAATTAAACCAGCCTTATATATTAAAAAGTAGTAGAAATGCTTATGATAATTTATGCGCCTATTTAGTGGACAATATGGGACAAAATTTTCTTACATAATTCTATTCTAATTGGTCGAGAAATTTTAGTATCTTGAATTATAAAATAGTAAATAAATTTACTATCCATAAAATAACTCTTAGCTATATTTCTTGCCATTTTAGTTGCTTCCTCATCCTATTTTCACTATGATGAAATAATTATAACCGAGGCTTCAAAAATATTATGCCATATATAGTGGCAGATTGCAAATGCCCTGTTTTGATTTTCAATCCTTCTCATTCTTTAAAAATAAAATATATTGAAATTTTATTGCTTTAATTTAATAAAGTTTATTTAATGTGTGATTTTGTGTTTCAAAAATCACATAATTTGTCTATTTAAATTTATAAAATTGGACAGGAATAAGGGACCACACCTTACCTTCCAACTTTATTATTTGTGATTAATTCTCTAAAATATTGCTCTATAAAGCTATAAATTTCGTGAAGTTTTACCATATTGTGTTTTGTCGCTAAAATTGCTATCAAAATCATTACTGCATAAGTTATATTGGAGTTCTTTAGCAGCATATCAACTCTTTCAATTAATAAAGGTGAATATTTTCTTATTACATAATTATCTCTAAATCTGTTTAATATAATATCAAATTCTTTAGGGGAATTCGTTTTTTTAGAATAAAAGTTTTTATTCGAATATGAAAAAAATTATTCTACCATTTTTGATTTATCAGATTTTTCGGCCTGCATTACCACATTTTCTCAAATTATTATTGATCGAGTATTACAATATTAATTTTTATAGAGAAACATTGATTTATAAATGTAAAAATAATATATGCTATGACACCGCCTGCCTGCCTTCGTTCACACGGCTTCCCAAAGCCTGCAACGGAATACGAGTTCTTGTAGGCCACTCTCTTTTGACCCGCTACCAAGTTAGAGTCGATACCACCTAATACAATTATCTTCTCTAACTGGTTGTCGAGAGAATAATCTTTCATAATCATATGTTGATCTCAACCGATCACTCCCTTTTACTCTTCCACCATCGTAATACTCCTTCGTGGTGTGTAATTTTACTTTGTATTCTGTAAAATGCATGGTTCAAATTTAAAAAAGATTTTTATTCCCCCAAAAAGCTAGACTTACTCCTTTTTATAGTCGGTCCGACTAAGACCAGACCATCACCTTGGGTCTATCTACACCGAAAACACTATCCATCAATACATGGAATTCATTGACCAGACGAGCTAACAATGAGTTTCTTTGTCTATCCAGAATCTCCATTTTAATATTGTACTTAAGAGAACCGCTAAAATAGAAAACTGCTTCCCGACCACGCATAAACGATTGTCCTTTCTTATCGATGACTTTCTGGAACGTTCCCCAATATTCTTCTGTTACCTCTCGCCCAATTCCCAGTTCACCACAGAAGAATAGCAATACATCACTTAAATGTTCTAGGTCTCTATCAATTAAATACGGATTCCCGTTATTAATAGCTCGGAGGCCACTAGGAAGTGATTCACCAGCACGTAGATATAAAAATTCGTCTAATCTTAAGTCTCGTTTGCGTCCTGCCTAAATCACTTCATAGCCATCTATAATATCTCCAGGTTGTGCCCATTCATCCTCTTCCTGAAGTGTCCTATCATTAACGTGGAACGGAGCTAAACTGAGACTAGATAAACTATTGCCAGTTGGTGTCACTGTATCTTTACTTCCGGTCTCCTCAGAATCATTTTCGTTCTCGAAATTAGTATCACTCTCAAAATGTTCGTCAACCGCCATTCCATCTTTCTCGCTCGCATAACACTCCATGTCTGGTACTGCGTCAAACTCTCCTCCCTTAGCATACTTGAACGTTTCCTTTTCTGCTTTCGAATTCGTGTCAAGAAGGTTAGGAATTGACTTTCTCCTTTCTCTCAAAATCAAATCGACGTCGTCCGTGGTTATACTTAGGTCATTGTTCCAAAGTTCTTTTCCTCTTGTGGTAGGAACTGGCTTTACAGTGATGTCACCAGTCACGGCACAGCCATACGGAAGAAACCTTTTGAAGGAATTATAATGTATTTGGTTTATAAAATGAAGAATTATGGTTGAAAAGTTTTAATATTTTATTTTCAACTATTTCAACCAAAAAATTATGTTTTCAAAAAAATTTCCTTCCATATATGATTATTTTTATATGGAATTCAACGAAAATGGCCACATTTCACATCATGTAATCTATATTTAAAAACAAGAAAGATCAACGAGTAATATTTAATTGTATATAAACAATCAAGTTAGTTATAGAATTTCATTTTTATTAGTAATAAAACCTTATTTCACTTAAGTCGACAAAGTTTCGATTTTGCATTAAAAATCTTTAGAAAAATATTTTAGAGATATCCTCGAAAATTTATTCAATAAGCCTATCAATATTTTATTATTGAATACAGATTATTAGGATGTCCAAGAAAATGTGGCGGTAAAAACTTTTTGTTATATCTCGAAAAATATTTTATAGAAATTGACAAAATTTTAGTATAATTAAGTGTAGTTTCTCATATTGACAATGACACTTTTCCAGCGTTCAGGAAGTCTTTGAACACCACGATACAGCCCTCGATTCATTCCTTTTAAAATCGCCATTTCTAGCCAAGTTTCGAACACCGACCAAGTTTCAAACTGCACACCACTAAGATCACGTTCAAGAGGTCCAAAACAATCATAATCACATGGCGAAATATCGGGAGAATATGTTGGTTGGTACCATTGCTCAATTTGGTTATCTACTAAAAAGTCATGTAAGAGTTTAAGCTTGTGTGATCTCGCATTATCCATCAAAATTATAGGCTTATAAACCCTTTTAGTGCTTAACCATATAAGAATTTTTTCGCTTAAAATCGATTTTAAGCGCTCAGAATTGGTGTTTCTTTTTCGCTACACAGATGATAAAAAGCGATACCATTGTAGTCCATTGCTAAAAGCAACATCCTTTTATCTTCATAACGTTTGTTCATTGCCACTTGTGGTCCCTTTTCACCAGATTCTAGCCAGGACATCAGTTGATCCTTCTGTGGCACCATGTACAAACCAACCCATGTTTCATCAAAAGTTTGAGTTCTTTTCAGCTTTTCTTTAGTCTCTCTATAATTGGAGAGGTTAAATATACAAGCCTGAACCATGTGGTCCTTCTGATCTGCGTTCAATTCCATTGGTATATAGCGTACATGTCGCTTACTCAACTTTAGATCATCAGTTAAAATTAGATGCATTAATGATTTGGTGATATTCAAACTCTCGCTAATTAGACTCTCACTTATAGCTTTTTTTTCCAATAAAAGATATTTAACAGCTTCAATACGTTCTAGTATTTCATCACTTTTTTCATATGGCCTTCCGCGAACTTCTACTATCAATATCTTCCTTTCTTAAACCTTGATTACCATCTCTCAGCTGTCTTCAGAGACATTACACTATTTCCTAAAGTATTCTTTAATTCTTGTTAGATTTGAGAAGGGCATTTACAATGTAGAGTTAAATATTTAATAATTATACGCCGATCTTGAGCACTAAATGATTCAATCAATTCTTCTTTAAAATTTATTTTGAAAAAAATAAAACTGTGTGAATTATTTAAAAAAAGTTGTATCCCTATTATATATAATCAATTTTGGTTTCAATCTGTTACAATTTAAACGAGGTGTGGAGAAAAATTTCACCGCCACATTTTCTTGGACACCCTAATACACTGCCCGTCAAAAGTGATTCAGTGTTTGGGAGATTCGAACTTAAATGGAAATTCATGAATAAGTAAGACTTCAAGCAAGCCAATACTCATATAATAGATAGATACAGCATTTGTATATAACATTCCAAATATTATAGATATCTTTTAAATATTGATAGAAATATGATTGCTCAAAGTTGAAAGTAGGTAATTCAGTGTTTTGTCGAATTTTTTAAAAAATGAAAAATCAATAGATTGTGTGCCCGCTCTTGATTTTTTTGATCTGTTCGAGTCTTCTAGGCATTGAACTAACAAGCTTAAGACATACTTCAGCTGAAATATTGTTCCATATATCTTGAATTCTCTCCCAAAGTTCATCTTTGTCTTTACATGGTGGTCGAATTTTTAGCTCTCTTTTCATATGATCCCATAGATGCTCAATTGGGTTAAGGTCAGGAGATTGTGTAGGACATCTCATTACCTTTATTTCGTTTCTTTTGAACCATTTTTTTATACTTGAAGCGGTATGAGAGGACGCATTGTCATTTTGAAAGACAATTTTAGATTTGACCAAGCCATACAAGTCAATTGTATACATCAGCTCGTCATACAGAATACTCTCATATATCTTAGAATTAACACTGCCATCAATTCTACAAAGATACCCAACACCTGGTGAAAGCATACATCCTCAAACCATAATTGATCCACCACCGAATTTTTTTGATTGAGTAATATTGTGATCTCTGAGTGGTTCTCCGATTTTTCTGAAAGTTCTATCACGTCCATCAGATCCCTCTACATTTACTTTAGTCTTATCTGACAATATTACCATATCCCAGTCCTTATTTTCCCAATTTCTGTGTGTTTTTTCAAATTCAGATCTTGCTCGACGATCAGTTTTTTTTAATTGTGGGCATTTCTTTTTAAATCTAGATACGATGTTGCTACGTTTTAATATGCTTAGTATAGTACTCGAAGATGCGGATATTCCTGCATAGGTCTTGAGTTCTCGCTGTATTTCTGTAGAGGTGGAGCATGTTCCATTTGTTGCTAATCTTCCAATATATTTTATGAACAATTTTGCGGTATTTTAGAATGTTCTAGAATGAAAAATTTGTAAATTTAAAAAATTCGACAAAACACAGAATCACCTACTTTCAACTTTGAGTAATCATATCTCTATCAATATTTAAATTTTATATAATATTTTTAATGTTATAGAAAAAGGCTTTATCTATCTACCATATGAGTATTGGCTTGCTTGAAGTCTTACTCATTCATGAATTACCATTTAAGTTCGAATTTCCCAAACACTGAATCACTTTTGATGGGCAGTGTATGAGAGCCTGGTTATAAGTCTGGAAAGCAGAGCAGACGTTGATTTAGAATTTTTAACCGGAAGATTTCTTCATGAAGAAAGCAAATGGAAACAAAAAGATGTTACATTGGAAGAAGATAAACTGCTTTTTAGTAAAAAATAAAGTCATATCAAGAATAAAAGAGCTATAAAATGCTATAATTGTCTGAAAATTGGACATTATAGCCAATAGTGCATGCAGAAAAAGAGAAAAAATGATAGGGCATTAAAGACAAATGAAGTGTTATTTAATTCCAAGAACGAGAAAAGTGAAAACAGTTAACTTTGGTACGTTGAAAATGGTGCTTCGCAACATTTTTGTTGTAATTTGGAACTTTTCAGAAATAATGAGGAATCAAAGAAAATGCCACCTGTGTTAATAGGAAATGATGAGAAGTTAGAGTGCCATGGAATTGGCAGCGTCGAATTGGAAGACAATGGCGTTAAAATTTTGATCGAAAAGGTCAATTATATACCTGGTTTAAACAATAATCTTATCAGTGTATCAAGATTATTAGATAATGGATGCAAAGTAGAATTCAAACGAAATTCTTGCAGCATATACAACAAAAGGATGAGTCCATAAATTGCAGAAGAGAGACGAACCTTTATGTTTTTGAAAACTCAAAAGTTGTAAATTTTACAAAAAATTGCGAAAATGAAAACATATGGCACGATAAATACTCGCACTTTAACAATAAGAGTGTTAAAAGCACAATGGAGAAACTTGACAAAAAGATAAACTTTGAAGATGAATCAGTTTGTGATGATTGCATTGTTGGTAGAATGAATAAAAAGTCCTTTCCATTTCTAAATTCATTTAGAAGTAATAAAATATTAGAATTATTACATATAGATGTATGTGGTCCGATGCACGTTGAAACACATGGAGGAAACCGGTATTTTTTACTTATTATTGAAGATTTTTCACGTATGCACTTCGTCTTTTTAATCAGAAACAAAAGTGAAGTTTTTGAAAGTTTTTGTTCTTCAAGAGGGATATCTATCCAGTATATTAGCCCCTATAATGCTCAAATGAACGGAACTTCAGAATGATCAAATCAAACTATCTTCCACCACATTAGGTGCGTTTTATCAAAAGCAAAACTGTCCCTGGAATATTGGAGAGAAGCATTGTCAAACGTTATTTATGTTAAGAATAGATTGATTTCAAGTATAAAAAATCAAATTCCCTATTAGCAGTTTTTCAACAAAAGTTATGATCCTGACCATTTGAAAAATTTTGAATGTTTGGTATATTAGTATGTGCCTAAACAACTTGGGAAAAAGTTGGAACCAACCAGTAAATTAGAAATATTTCTTGGTTACACTAAAACCGAGAAAATATATAGGATCATGGATATTGAAACCAAGGTAGTTAAAAATGTGCGTGACTTAAAATTTATTGAGAACAAGTTTTCTGATAGCCTCTCTACCCTAAAGAACGATAATAGTTTAAAAATCAATGAATTCAATGTTTATCATCCAATTGATAACACAACAGGTCAAGATTTTGGTCCAGAAATTGATCAGAATTGTCAAAAGAAAAATCCAGATTTATGCCAAGAAAATAGGGGCAAACCCAACCAGATCACTAGAAGGTCTAATAGACTTCAAGGATTGGAACCATCAAAAGCATTTATCATAAAAGAGCCAAATACGTTAGCTGAAGCACTTATTAGGTTGTTTCATATGTTTCGGGTCATTTTATAAGGAAAAGTTAGGAATCTCTAATGACAAGTTTCTTTTTATAGTAAAAATACATTAACTTACAATCAATTTTATACCTTTTAAGTTTGTACATATAATGACAAATTGTATTATTTTTTAAATTTATTAGAATGAATTACGAAAAAATAGTAATTAAAGCCTATATTCGACACTATAGGAAAAGCGGATAAGTGCGCCAAACAGTGAAAAAAATGAACGATATTGAAGGCCAAGAAGGTACCATTAGCAATACTAAGGCAATAAGTTGGTTCAATAAAGGTGATATCTGCCTTTTAGATAAACCAAAGTCATCTACCATAAACAACGAGGAATTAAGAGAATTGGTTAAGAAAGAACCGGTTACAAGCACTCGCATATTGTCACAACAAATTGGGTGTTCATATTCCAAAATATATCGACATCTTAAGCTTGGTTTTAACAATAAACGCCCAAAAGAAATATCACACGAATTTACTGCATTTCAATCCCAAAAGAGGATAAAGATCTGCGAAGAATTGCTTTCAAAACCCAGACAAAAGGAATAGATGGGTGGTGAATCTACAGAACCAGTAGTTAAACAAGGAAGATTTGAACATAAAGTAATGTTATGTATCTGGTGGAATTTTGAGGGATCAGTGCACTGGGAGATGGTTCCGAATGGCTTTTATATAAACGGTGACCTCTACTCCAAACCTTTGATCCAGTATATGAGGTTTTGAAGGATCGTTAACCGGCATTGATAAATCGTAAACGTGCACTTCTGCAGCACGATAACACTAGTGCACACAAATGCACAATTGTGCAAAATAAATTGGAAGAGCTTGAGTGTATAGAGGTTTTGCCTCACCCTCCTTACTCTCCAGACCTTGCTTCATCTGATTTTTACTTATTCAGATCGATGGTTCATTTTTGTCGTGGGCAGCACTTTGATAATGCGTAACAGGTGGAAGACGGGGTGCGTACCTTTTTGGAGTCAAAGCCACGTGAATGGTACAAAAAAGTAATTGAAAATTTAGCAAAAAGGTGGACTATAACTGTTTCTAGCAATGGTCTTTATTTTGAACAATGTTGATTTCTATTTTCATTTTTATTCATTTTTGAATTTCCCATTTTAGTGATCCGAAACTTATGAAACAACCTAATACAACTAAAGAAAAGGATGATTGGATGGCTGCAGCACAGCAGGAGTATGATTCATTACTTCAGAATAACACATGGACACTTGTAAAGCCAAAAGAAGGAATTAATATTATACCCGGCAGATAGGTATTCAAGGTAAAGAAACTTCTTGCTGACAATGCTACCCTATTTAAGGCCAGACTAGTGGCGAAGGGCTATTTTCAACAGGAAAATGTAGATTACCTGGAGATTTTTAGCCCGACCTTAAAAATGGTCACACTCACAGCAATTTTGGCCCTTAGTTTGAAAAACAATATGAAAGTCCATATGATGGACGTCTCGTCTGCTTTCTTACATGGAACACTTGATATTCCTATATACATGTCTCAGCCTGAAGGATTTTCTACGCCAGGCAAGCAGGACCATGTATTTCTAATCAAAAAATCAATTTATGGGCTTAAACAAGCCAGTAGAACATGGTATAAAGATATAGACTCAGATCTAATTGTTTTGGCTTAAAACGTTCAAATTATGAACATTCATTCTATTTAGGAGATAATGTTATAATTTGTATATACGTAAATGATATATTAATATCATCCGGTGGTGAAAACGTTATCATAAAGTATAAAAATATGTTGAAGTCCCTCTATAAAGTCAAGGACTTAGGACCAGTGGAAAATATTCTTGGAATCAATATCAAATTTATGAGCGAAATTTTGTACCTAGATCAAAGCTCCTACATAAAAGAAATACTCACTAAATACAACTTTATGGACTGCAAACAAGTCTCAACGCCTTTTATTAGTGATGTTGATCATAACTCTAAAGATAAAAAGGATAGCAATTTTCCTTACCAATCAGTAGTCGGATCTCTTATGTACCTCATGTTAGGAACACGCCCGGATATATCATTTGCTGTTTCTTATATAGTTAGAGTTATGAACAGTTATGTTAATGCCGAAATTACCATTGTTAAACTCATATTGCGATATTTAAAAGGGACTATGAACATTGCTTTAATCTACAAAAAAGTGAAAAACGAAAATTTTTTAGCTTATTTTGATAGCGATTTTGCTAATTGCAAAATTGATAAGAGCACTAGTGGATTTATCTTTATGTATCAAGGTGCAGCACTCTCTTGGAAGACTCGTAAGCAGAAGTCAATAAGTTTATCCAGTATGGAAGCAGATTTTATAAGTGCCTGTGAGTGTGGAAAAGAGCTTGTTTGGCTTAAGGGATTAATATCTGAACTCGAAAATTCAGAACTAATGCTATAATAGTCTATGGTGATAACACCTCATGTTTGGCATTGATTAAGAACCCAGTATTTCATGATAGAAGTAAGCATATTTCTATCAGACATCATTTTGTTAGGAATCTCTATGAAGACAAAATAATCGATTTGAAATACATCGAAAGTAAATTCAATTTGGCGGATATGTTTACTAAAGGTATTCCTGGAGTCAGATTTAAAGATCAACTGAAGGAACTTAAATTAAAATCGGATCATAATTATGGGGGAGTATTGGAAATAATTGATGATCCAGTTATGGAATCCACCAATTTGGCCATAATTAATAACTTGTTATTAATTAATCTATACAATGGAAATGCTTATAGTAAAGATTATATAACCGCATAGTTTTTATTAAACTTACCTTTTTCTAACTTTTTATTATTTCTTTAATAATATTCAAATTTGATTATTTGAATTCTCGTACATTCCGATGATTGAATCGAAATTATATTCAGTTTCTTTTCGTTGTATATTGTTGCTGTTTTTCCATTAAGTATTATTTTACAATTATTTCTTAGTTTTTTTCTCACCCTCTTCTTCATAGTATTTTTCTTTTATTTCCGCTTCTTGAAGTCCAATTATGTCGATTTCTAAATTATTGATATATTTTATGATTCTTGAGAATTTTTCTTCGACTTTTATACCACCAACATTGATAGTACAAATACAAAGATGATTCGATTAAATTTTCATATTCATAAATAGGGATAGGGATTCCTGGAATAATACCAGATAAATTTTTCGTAAAATCATTACTAGTTTGATCTTTATTGATATCAAATTGAGGAGTTGATTTTTTGAGCGGTTTCATATCTTTAAATTCATCTTTGTATCCATTATTGGGCAGTCTAAGATTGATAATCAACTTTTCCTTTTGCTCTTTGATGTTTTATAAGGTTCTGATGTTGATTTTTGAGATTTTTTGAGTTATTTTGATGGTTTATTTTTGAGTTCCACCTTATCTTGCATCTCTATTTCAGTTAGTTTTTTACCTTGATATGAGGAAACTGGGGATTCTTTTTCCTTTTCCATAACGTCCATTCTATCTTTGTTTGACTTCTTTCCATTTTTAGTATCATCTTTTTTTATTAAAATTGTTTCCAATTCAGATTCACAATCGGTACTATTTTGATCTTTAGATACATCTTTTCCAATTTCCATTTCCTCTCTATTATTTTTCTCTTTATATTCTGTGTATATATTCTTTTTTTTCTCTCAATATATGCCAGTCTTTTTCTGTAATCCCTAATAAGATGGTTTGTTTTATTACAGAAGTGACACCTAATCGACTTCCATTATAATCTATTCGTATCATATTATCGTTTATAAGGATTTTTGTTGGTGGTGCAATATCTAAAGTAGCCATAAACACATCTACATTTGTTGTCATAAACCAATCTATTTTATGGACAACAATCGATTTAATTATACCAACTTCGCACATTGCTTCTTCTATTGATTTAATTGTGTCATGTTCAGTTTTTCTAAGGGATAGATAACTTTATCTTATGTTAATTGGGATTTCGCTTTCATACGATAATGCAATTTTAGGAATTTCTGCGCCTTCGAAATCTAAAGTCTTAGCAATAAACTCATTGACTAAATTAGTATTATCCAAAGCCAGTTCTATAATTCTTCTATTGATTCTTCTTTTATTAATGGTAGAATCCGCTTTTTCTGATTAACTCTAGTGTTTGTTCTTTAGTTGTGTCAAAATTTTTGAAATCAAGAGCAACAGCATTTTCAAACAAGTATTGTATTGATGTACTGGAGTGAAATTTTATCATTTTGCTTGTTCTTCGGTCTTTTTTGGTGGTTTTCTGTTTCTTTTTGATGTTAGGTCGCCATTTACCAGGTGCTCTATAAGTCCCCGGCTTTAAGCTCAAAAAGATTTATAATAAAATAAAAATCAATTTTTGTGGATTTAGAAGGGTTTTTGATAATATTGGTGTATTTAGTGATATGATTTCATTGGTGGTGTGTGGTATTCTGGTGTATTTAAGTATCGGTATGCAACATTTTTTCTAAAATGCAAACAAAAATTATGCAATCTAGGATTCCTTTTTCTAGATCGGTCGTTTTTAACTATTATAAAGCAGGGATGAAAGGATTGGAAAGATTCGAGATTTTAAAATCAATATAATATGATGATTTTCCATCATATGAATTTGTAAAATATTAGAGAAGGAGATTTGTGTGTGTAAAAACCAGCTTTGAAGATGACCCAAGAGAAGGTAGGCCAATCAGACATGAAGAAGAAAGATATAACCAAATAATAATGAAGCTAATTAAAGGAGACAAAAACAATTCTATTAAAGATGTAGAAAATATATTGGATTTTTCAAATACTAAAACTAGAAATTATTTAAAAAAGAATCTCGGTCTTGAAAAAAATGTGTAGATGGATTCCTCATACTCTCACCGAGGAACAAAAGCAATGCAGGTAAAATTTTGCCTATATTTTTTAGAAAAATATGCAGAACAGAACAGAAAGAATATATATGATATAATAACAGGAGACGAAACATGGCTAAGATTTTGGGATCCTAAAATTGGCAACAATGCGAAAATTTGACAATATGATGGCTGCAATAATTATGAAACACGCATAAAATCGAATCGAGACCAAAAATTAATGGCTTCTGTATTCTTTATGAAGGCTGGAGTTACATCTGTAAAGTTTTTAGGGGTTAAAGAAACGGCAACTACAAAATAGTATATGGATCTTTGTTTGGAATCTATGCTTGAAAGATGGAAAAAGTCTCATAAGAAATGTGGCTTTGACAAAATTAAATTACATAATGACAATGCGCCAATACACACATCAAAAATGGTTTCCGAATAGCTAAAAAAAACATATAAAATTGTTAGAGCATCCTCCTTATAGCCTGGACTTGTCACCATGCGATTTTTGGCTTTTTCAATTATAAAAGAGAGACTCAGAGGAGTTGTTCATGATTCTAGGAATGATTTTCTTGATAGATTTCTTGATGATCTTGAAAAATTGAAAACAGAAGGCTTTCACAAGTGTTTTGATACATGGATTATAAGATGTAAATCAGTAGTTGATAATAATGGAAATTATTTTGAATAAATTTAATTTTTGATCCTAAAGCCGAGGACTTATAGAGCACCCTGTATAATTTTATAATTGATCCATTTTGTAAAAATTTTGTTACATTTTCTCCATTTTATCAAATTTCCCAAGTTATTCTAAATCTCTTAACAAAAAACTTTCTCCACATTTTAAATTACAATTGAGATTTAAGGTTTGTTAAAATAATAATAATATTTGAGCATAGTTATAATATAAAACTATATTATCTAGTTTTTACCTTATAAAATACATTTATCAAAAAGAATAACTGGATCATAACTTTTAATAAAAATTCTCGATATTTAAAGTGTTGAAAGTTTAAAAAAAGAAACAACTTATCTAAAACTGTTTTTATTTTTTATTTTTCATTTTTAACAAATAAAAACAATATTTAAGTCAATTTTAAACATTTCAATATATCTATTTGCCAATGGATTTGTTTATTTTTATGTTTTGGAACTATGCTAAGACATTTTAGGTAGAATAGTCACCTAAATTTTGTTTTAGGTAAATCATTTTTGAACAATGGTATATATTTAGCGCATTTTGATTTTAGAGAAACTTTCTCCAGGTTATGAGGAAAAACGGTTAACTTTGGGAGGCTGACGCCAAATTAAATTTGTGGCTGATCGGAAGCGAGATACACTACTGAAAGTCATTTCGAGAAGGATCGCAAATGGCTCAAAGATCATCAGCGATTGCTGGAGGAAATATTTAGGTCTTGAAGAATTCCTGAGTGAGCATTCGTACACTCATACGACCGTTAATCATAGTTTGAATTTTGTTAATCCACAAAATGGCGAACATACACAATCGATCGATGGATTTTGGTCCGTTCTAAAGCGCAAACTACGTAAACGAGGCAGCAACCACGGGGATTTGGAGTGTGTATTCGAAAAATTCAAGAGGACCTGTATAAGAAAAGGTATTCAGGGCACATATTTGAAACAATAATTGAGGATATAGGGCTTTATTTGAATTAAATTCAATAAAGTTAGAGTTAAAATTAAAATAAAAGATTTTTGAAATTTAATTTTAATTTGGCGTCAGACTCCCGAAGTTAACCGGAAAACCGATATCAGTAACTGCAACGTGTTTAACATGAAGTAGTAACTATTGAGTATTAAATATGAATTTTAAAAAATCTTTGAAACATATTTTTATCGATTTAGATTTTAAACTCTCTAATCATTGTCTATCGTCAAATTTTTTGATCTAAACAGAATAAATTGCTTAATCGATTTGGGGAAGTTCTTTTGCACTGCAAAATGAGAAAAAATTTGAATACAGTTAGCATTAAAATAGCCCCAGCAAACTTTTTTATCAAGTTTATTAAAAAATAAAACATCCTATTCAATCTATAGTCACTCTCATGATACACAAGTTACTTTTTTGAACATTTAAGTGATTTCCCCATGACACAAGAATTAAATCCCCATACAGCGTCAGAGTCTTCTTATCATGATTGAATTCAGCTCTTAAGAAGAGATGATAAGAAGCATGGCAATTAATGACTTCATATCTTTTGATGTTTTTCTTAATGGTCGCTCGCAATATTCCAAATGAAATTATTCCGAGTACCAGTATTCAATGCTAAATATTAAATAATCTTACCTTAATATTTGCATAATATTTTGTATTTGTATGTTCTTTTTTGTATCCAAATGTGGACTATCTGGATTTAGAATCTCAAGATCCTTGAGTCTTCATGTCCATGGACTGGGATATGCTCTGAACTTGACCCACACCCAATGTTCAAGCCCGAAACGATTCGGGTTTAAAATCTAGACCTTTTTCGAAATTTAAATGTGGATTTTTTCATATTTTTCAAATAAATTCGACTCGATTTTCAATTATATATGCCAAAATTCAATTTTAAAGGAATCTATTGAAATTTTCTAACTATAAAATTTTTGAAGAATATATGTTTTTAAATAAAGTAAAATTTTGATATTTACATTTGATTTAAAGGTTACTTTTAATCAAAACTGTTTATATTATCATTAGTTTATAACATTTTGATTCATGTAACCCAAACTTATCAATACAGGGTTTTCTGATCTATTCCGCATCAATTTCGACAACAGTTTTTAGAGATCGATTTATCTTCATTTTTTCGGATCAATTTTGTTTTCTTTCGCATCATTTTCGTATTGATAATTATATTTTTGAAAATGTATTTAAAAATCATAAAACTAAATGATAAAAAATGATTTATTAAAATTTACAAAATTTAAATAACGAAAAGATCTTATTATTGTATCATTTTTAGAAGCTGTATTTGAAGACTAATTCAATTAATCCAATTAATATTTTATATCGATAAATTTAACATAAAGGTTACATACCTCAAATATGCTTTGTTTCGATATACTCGATTAGATTTAAATTCGAAAAGCGTGATAGATTTTAATAAATTACTTTTTATCATTCATTTTTATGATTTTTGAATATATTTTTAAAAATATATATGAACTATTAATATGAAAATAATACGAAATAGATCGGAAAACCCTGTATTTAATGTAAAAATATGGGCCTTATAAACCTCGAAATTTCGAACCCGAAGTATAAAACCCGAACCCCGATAATTCCCTTTGGCCCGATTCGGAGCATATCCCTGTTCATCAAACTACAGAATGCATTATTGAACCGAGGTTTTATTACATTCCTAGCTAAATATTAAAAAAGTATTATTTGCTATACATTAGATCGAACAAGTCTTTCATATAATTACAAACCCTCAATTTAGTATGATTTGATATTTTATTTGTTAAATGTAATTTTGAAAGAATCTTTTTCTGATCTCTTGGTAACGATTTTCGAAATCATTATTTTGTAGGAGTTTAAATAATAAAAGCCGGATTTGTTATTTTGATGTAATAATTTATTGAATGCTATCATTTTAAATAAGTATGTGTAAAATCCCTGTGTTTCTATCACATTTTTATTAATGATTTTCTAAATGATAAGTTTTCTGACGTTTACGCGATGAATTTTTATAACAAAATCGCGACTTTCTTTACCAATTCTTAGTTTCAATTTCCTAGATCTGCCTTACCATTTTAATGAAAATCTATTTTAAAAAGTATTTAAATAAAATTAGAAAGAATATTTTAGAAAAATGAAGGTCCTCTTCTTATTGTCTCAGCTTGCATGTGTGGTCCTCTTACAAATACCACAAACAGCACTGTTTCGACCCCACGTAAATTTCACTATTCGGAATGGTTAGCTTCATTGAAGGACAAATCGTGCATATCTAATTGCTTTATGTGATACAATATTTCAAATAAACGACTACTTTATTCATACAATATACCCATATTTTTATAATTTTTATATATAAATGTGTAATTGGTGGTCGTATACAGGAGTTTCCGATCAATTTTGTATAGTTTCGCATCAATTTCGACAACCGTTTTTAGAGACGGATTTATCTTCATTTGTTCGGACCAATTTCGTTTTTGAAGACCGGCATCAATATATGTTTGTTCGAAACAATTTCGTTTTCTTTTGCATCATTTTCGTATTGATAGTTATATTTTCAATACATTTTTCAAAATATGTAAGGAAATTTTAATTTTTCAACCAAAATAGCTTTTTATTAAAACTTTTCAACCATAATTCTTCAAGAATTTACTCATTTTATCAACCAAATACATTATAATTCCTTCAAAAATTTTCTTCCACATAACTATCAATATGAAAATGATGCAAAAGAAAACGAAATTGGTCTGAACAAATGAAGATAAATCCGTCTCTAAAAACGGTTGCCGAAATGGATGCGAAACTATACGAAATTGATCAGAAACCCCTGTAAAAGATACATTTGAGTAAGGACGGATAATCCAATTTTTTGATAAAGCACTTTATAAATTAAATATTGCACTTATTTTACATTATTGAAATATAAATTAACGTTTCGTCTGTTTGAGTCTACATCGGTTATATAATTTTTTATTTGCAGACTCTTTGAGGTAAAATATATGTTGAACTTTTACATAATCACTATTTCAAAATGGTCTATTTCCATAAATTTAAACGTTGAGTATCCCTAAGAATTTAGAAAAACTACCAATAGCGCACATAATATGGACTTCGTTTACTTGAACTCAGGATTGAAAAGGAAATATATTCAAATCCATGTAACTGGTTTATTGCAAACATCTATTGATGGCTTAAACGTTCTATTTGATTATTTCATATTCAATATATATTATTGTTGTGATCTTTTAGTGTTAATACAATAAAAAGTCATATTAGGCTAATATGTATTTGTTTTTATATTGACCAAGACTTAAAAAGTTTAATGTAAACAATAAATACAATAGAACTTTAAAAACTATTATTTTCAAATCAATTAATTATAAAAGATAATCATTTAATATTTTATTATGATATTATAATACAATTTATTAGAACTCTTGTATGATAATAAGAGTTATAAATATCAGTATAATAGCTGATATAAAATATGAAGTTTGTAATTTTACATCTATTTTCTTTTTATCTGAGTTTATATACACATTTTATTCGCCATTTTAAACGAAAATATACACACGGCCACCAGTATCAGGAGGTCATGACAAAAGGAAATATCAGACCCCAATCTGATGCTTTTAAAATTAAATAGCTATATTTTAATAAACGAATCATTATATTTTATACACGCTTTCTCTTGCAGTAAAATATTGAAAACCTTATCAATTTTATTGATCTTTAGATAATTTCGTCATTCCAAAGTGCAGTATCATAAGTAGAATAGAAAACATTTAAAACATAGCTTAAGGTCCAACAAATTTATTGAGAATCATAAAGTGTAGTTATAATTTAAGTTCATAGGGGATGGGAAAGGACTATCTCTATAATCTAAGTATTCTGCATCAAGATTAGTATGGATTAAATGAGGATAGATAGTGCTTGAGTTCAAAGAATCATCCATATTTGACTCATTGGTGTTAGATCTGGTATTAATATTCTCGTCGTAGCAACTGTATCCAGTATAAGGAAGCATCTTTACTGAATTATAATCCATTGGATCTTTAAAACTATAGTTTCTGTTATCTACATATTCAGGCATGTAGACTGGCTTGCGATTAACTGATTGATGGTTATAATTTAAATAATCAGGAGTAAAGTCGTCAGTACGAGCAGGGATAAGCAAATAATTGCCATGGTGGCCGAATGGAGAATTGTAGCCTATTTTATAATGTGAACACACATTGCTGAAAAAGGAGCTAGTGTTGATCTTAATGTTGTTTCTGAAATTTCTTTTTGAATTCTCTAACATACAAATGCAGAATTTTGCATTTTTGAACTTCCAATAACCACCTTTCTTATTCTTGTAATTACCAAGATTTTGATACAGCTCTTTATGATCCTTTTCATTGATCTGACTACTACGAATGTTGATAAATTCTTTATTCAGTGACAGGTTATGTCTAATTGAATTCTATAAAAAATAAACATAAATAAACTACCTTCCACCCTTTCTGGTCATAGGAGATTATTTCGTGAAAATGAAACTCGATAAACTCATAAATATCGCTCAATTTCACCATTTTCAACTTTGAAGTTTGGATAGAAATGGCAATCATTTGAGCATAAGTAGGTCTTAGTATCCCTCGCCACAACTTGTAACATTCGATGTGCTCCGGTCCTAAATCTTGGACGTCTATTGAATTATTAAAGACTTTGCTGAACTTCTTGCTATTGAATATTGGATTCCAAGCGGAATTTTGCGATACACAGCTAGGGTCGATGCAATTGAAGTTGTAATTGAAATTTTCTTTGGGTAAGATTGGCTGCATTTTATAGATTTGGGAAATCTTTTTATTGACTTATATACAAATTTTTTTCTAGTTCAACAAACAATCAGTGCTTTTTAGATTAGGAATATCTTCAGAAATGATTCGCAAAATTTTTTATAAAATAAACACAGTAAGAAAACAAATAAACAAATGATTGTATTGAATCTCATCCTTTTCACTTAATCAAACACTATTTCTTATTATTAACTTATGCCTTTTTATATAGAATACATGATTCTTCAGCAAATCATTTAGTATCGCCAAGTAGGCAAATTATCTGCAAATGATAAACAAAAATGTACAGCTAATAAATGAAGGTTACGTCTACAAATTCGTCACTTTTGTTAACCAAAACCAGTTAAACATCCAATTTTCGACGCAAGATTTCATAAATTGAAACATCGATTAATGATTTCCATTAATTAATCACCTTTATTTAAATAGTTCTGATGAAAGAAACAAAAAACGAATGAAAAATCATGTATATTCTGATAATCTATATTTTTCATTTTATCATATTTCTTTTTAAAATGTTCTAACTGAATTTGTAGTCATAAAATTTTCAAATAAACATTTTAGTTGGACAAGACTTTTGTTGTTTTTTAAACCAACAGTCAAGGGAACAAATAAATAATCTTGGTTCTCTAGTTGAGTTGTAAATAGTGCATCGGTGCGAAATAATGGAATGAAAATCAAGGATTTACGAGATAAAAATGATAGGCGAGATATACTGCCCGTCAAAAGTGATTCAGTGTTTGGGAAATTCGAACTTAAATGGTAATTCATGAATGAGTAAG
>NIPM01000775.1:0-49264 GCA_002738285.1 Holacanthella duospinosa | reverse complement strand
TTCTTCAACACTTAATGATGAGTAATTTCTTTTTAATATGTTTTTACTAAGCTCACAAATTCCACAAACATCACTCCACTTTTCACCTTTTTTATAGCTTTTAGGACAATATTTTATAAATGTCCCATATGTAATATTAAAATTACCATCATTTATATATGATCTATAGATCTCTTTTTTTGATTTTTCCAAATATTTTACACCATTCTCATGCGGGGATTCCCTCGAATACTTATTTAGATATTCAATTATTTTACCCACTACACCTTGATCTAATTTTCTTTTACTATAAGGAACATAGCGCTGATAATTATCTAAAGATATTCTACCTTCTTTTCTTTTATTTTTTGCAATTGTGAACTTGAATCAGAAAAATTGAATTTCATTTTTCTTAAAAGCCCTTTTAACTTTTATAAGCCAGAACAGACAACATATTACTTTTTTGGTTTATTTTGGCATTTTAATGCAGCTTCCTGATGTTTTCTATTATTTTGAATCTTTTTGTAAAGAATTTCATACCAATAATTGTTGCATCATTTATTTCGGTTGATTGTGCTTTCATTTTACTTTAATGTAGTAGAAGATGATGTTTATTGCAAACAAAAACCTATTTATAGGGGAAAAGACTGTTATCTTGTCTTGGCCCTCTTTATTCTCCTCAGTTCCCGTCCCCCTTCATTATTTGCTGGGCCTTAATAAAGTTCATTTAATTATTTGTTGGTTCTTCATTTGCACAGTGGTGCATTAATTTGTTTCTGTTCAAAATCATCAATTCATCATGTTTCAAGTCAATATTTGTTTGCATGATTTCTATATCCGCAATTTATGTTTGCATGAATTTTTGTTTCAGTTCAATATAATTGCTTATGCATATTCATGCATTGTTATTAGTTAGCCTAATACCGTCTATGTATGCTCATTAATTAATATCGCTTCTTTATGCATGCTTATAAGTTGTATCCGCAATTTTATGCATCTTAATTCATCATGCTCCGTATTTTTATGCATCCTTATTAAGTTGTTTCAGAATCATAAATGCGCCAATAATTGGTTTCAAACCAATTATTCACTCTTTATATGCGAAAAGTATAAATAGAAGTCGAATCCAAGTAAAATCACAAGTACTATGATGGATTCGATGTAAAACCACTTCGAGTTTTTTGTCATTAGGAAGTTCATCTGTTTGTAGCTAATGAGTAGGAACCTATACTACTAAGAGTCTCGTTTGAGTATAGTGGCACCCTACCAACTGCATATATATTCAAGTTGACGGATCCGATTATTTGGTGGCCTAATACATTAGTCTTTAATCTTTATCACAACTTGTCCAATATTTTTTATTTTATCTTTAAATAATAAAATAATGGTCTTTTTACGACAAAATGGCCATATATATTTTTACTCTTTATATTCTGTCGTTTTACGACAATATTTATTATTGAATTTTATTTTTTTATTAAAATTCTATTAGAATTATAACCGAGGCTTCAAAAATTTTGTCCCATATGGCATAATATTTTTGAAGCCTCGGTTATAATTCTTTCATATTATTTCATTATAGTGAAAATAGGATGAGGAAGCAACTAAAATGGAAAGAAATATAGCTAAGAGTTATTTTATGGATAGTAAATACATAAATTTATTTACTATTTTATGCATTCAAGAAACTAAAATTTCTCGACCAATTATAATATAATTATATTTCAAAAATTTTGTCCCATATTTTTGCTCCATATGGGACAAAATTTTCGAAGCCTCGGTTATAGTTCTAGAATATTAGTGCATCATAGTGAAAATAGGTTGAGGAAGCAATTAAAATGGCAAGAAATATAGCCAAGAGATATTTTATGATTAGTAAATACATAAATTTTATTCATTCTTACTATTTTATTCATTCAAGAAACTAAAATTTCTCAATCAATTAGAATAGAATTATGTTTCAAAAATTTTGTCCCATATGATTTTTAAAACGATTTGCCAAGCAATCAAAAACGCAAGACCAATAAGCATGAATGTAAAAGGAGGCATAGTATGGATAGATTGTGAAGTTTATACAATTTAATAATATATTAGATGACAGGATTAGATATTAATAAAGATAAGATTATAGAAATTGCTGTTTTACTTACAGATCCTGAACTCAATATTATCGCCGAAGTTTGAATTCTTTGTTATATGTTAGGGGCCAGATATTATAATTAATCAACCGAAAGAAATGTTGGATAATATGGATGAATGGTGCTTCAAAACTCATAATCAGGTATAAGAGTTTTAAATTTTACAAATTTAGTCTGGATTAACTGCTTCGGTATTAGCTTCAAAGATCGACACGAAACAGGCAGAAACTTTAATATTGGATTTTGTAAAGAAATATTTCGACTCACCAAACCGAGCCATCGTTGCTGGTAATTCTGTTCATGAAGATAAAAAGTTTTTGCAAAGAGATATGCCTCTTTTATACAAATATCTGCATTATAGAATTATTGGTTTATTTATGTTTGATGATCTTTTATTTAGATGTAAGTAGTTTATCAGAATTAGCCTTTAGATGGTATCCAGAAATTCACAATGCTTTACCGAGAAAAAACAAAACACATAAGTACTTTACAACCTTAAAGTTTTAGAGCATTGGATGATATAAAAGAAAGTATAGAAGAGCTAAAATACTATAGAAACACAATGTTCAAGTAAGATTGAGAAATGGTATATTTTAATAAAAATAGCCCAAGATTTTACCACCAGTATGTTTCTTTCTAGCTTCTTCATGATCCATAATACCCTTAGAGCTAGTAATTAAGAGGAAGCCGAATTGACGCGAAGGGAGAAGTTGGGTGACCCATTTTTCAATTTGATCAACGTGTAAATCAAAACGAGGACTAATGACTCCACACTTATTTAATCTTCCATTCAAGAAGATGACAATTTTACCACTTCTATGATCATCAATTTCTTCAAATTCATCAATGTAACCATGCTTTTGCATCACTTTCAATACTCTAATAATGACACTAGAACTTGGTCTAATTAATACTTGTCGCTTTCCTCTCTTTTCGGCATTGTATATCGTTTTTAAGCAATCTGCTAATACGGACATTCTACACATCTAAACGTTATTTAATGGATGCTGGTTTACCTTCTGAGTTTTCTGAACTTGCGTTTTAAGCGGTTAAATTTAAGACTGTAAATTCATTCGGTTGGCCAAAGTCTTCAAAAAGAAGTAAGAGTAAAATTATCTTTTATTTGAAAAGAAGAGATTGAAATTTCAATCTACAATAACTTGATTCCAAAAAACTTCATGGTCGTTTTGTTTTGAGATGAATTTGGATTTTTTGCAAATATTTTAAGAACGAGATATATCGAAAATATTTATTATAAACTTCTATCATTGATCAAGTCCAATAAATAATTAAACAATTCTATATCATTTATAATCCAATCATCATAATTGTGGAATTGCGCATCTAATTCATTGAGAATTTTGAGCTTTTCTCGAGCTTTCTCGATAAACAAATCTAGAAAAATCAAGGTCAACAAAAATACCAATATCGAATGATTTCTTTGATGTGTGATTAAAAGATGTATTGTTTTTGATTTGGTTGATTAATGATGCTATTTTTCCTACTTTTTTATACTCTTTCACTAAATTTAAGTAAATGTTCAATTTACGTTTCATAGATTCATTTCGTCTAGCTTCTAGTTGAGCTATCAGCTCTTCCAGAGTTCCCATTTTTTCTATATTCAAAGATTCTAAAGTTGTATTGCTATCAAAATAATTTATAGATTGATCTAAATCTACAACATATGATCTAAAAAATCAAATCATGAGAATACCTTTCTAAATTTAATTCGTTTGAGTTGTATAAATCAGTTAAAATCTTGAAAAATTCTACACCATCTTTGATTTTCATTATATGGTCTTTTTGTTGGCTGTTGTTTTCCATTAATTTCATTTTATTGTTTTGGATTTCAATATTTCTAGACATTTCATTTTCCAATTCTTGTAATCGCTTTTCCAACTTTGAAATATCATTCTAAACATAATAAATCGAGGTTTTACTTTATGAGCATTTAAGTTAATGTTTCGTTTAGATAAATCATCTTGCTCTGCTTGAAGCTCGTTTCTGTAAGGATAGAATTCGCCAGTTATCATATCGATCTCTTGATTTAAATTTAATATTTTATTCTGAATGATTTTCTGTGAATTCTTCTTCTCTTTTATAACCTTTTCCAGTTCGTCCATTTCGATCTAAAATTATTGAGTAGAGGAGTACTTGTATCTCTCGATCTTCTTTGGACAAAATATTCCTTTCGTTTGTAATTTTCTTAGATTTGTCATTGATATCCGATTCCAAAGCTTCTATTGCATTATTCCAGATCTCTTTAACTATAGACATGTTTCTTGATATTAATAAAATCAAAATACTGTTTTTCTTTTTCAACATATTTTGTCTTTTCTGCTATTTTTTCTTCAATATTAGATCGTGTTTCTTCATACTCGTTTTTGATCTTTTCTACATTCTCTGAATACATTATCTACAAATATTAATAAGATTAATACTTTTATAAGTGACGTCTTGGTATTAAGTTCCTTGTAAAGGTTGAATAATGTCTTTAGAAGTTTGTATATTTTGCTATATTCAAACTTACCATCGATACTCGAGATTGAGTTGAGCAATTCTTCCTTTTCTATGGTAGCCTGTCTTATGTTCATTTCTATTTGATGAAATCCAGTAGAATCTGACTGCAATAAGGCATCCCTAGACCATTTAGATTCTTTTAAAGAATTCATGACCTCATGGATAAAAAAATAATGATTACAATTAATAAATTTTTCATCAATTCATTTCTAGAAAAATCCAACCCATCTTTTTTATTTTTAAATTTATTTATTTTATCTTCTATATGTGTTGTCTGTTGCCTAATTTCTCTAATTTCCTTTTCTATATCTTGTATTTTATCCGGCTTATTGATAGCGAGCTCAAAATCTACAAAATATTAAAAGTAAAAAACCTTTAATCATATCCATAGTTTCTTTCATCTGTGACTGGTAATTTACTATAAATTAAAACATAAAAAACTTGAATGGTCTATTCCCAAATGTAAAGAGTTTGGTTGTAATGAATTCATGACTTTCATGCCAGTAAATATATCATCTAATCGGTTTAAAATTGATCAATTACCATCACTGCTACTATCATACTTATTTCTATTCTCAATATAAGTTTTGTAAAAGTTCATTCAGTCGAAAATCTAAAAGTGGCTAAATAAAGACTTGGAGTATTTAGAGGATAATATGATGCTATACTATTTGAAATATGATGCTGTTAAATAAAAGTAAACTCTGGTTGCTAAGAAAGATAATATCCGAGATCATTCTTTTTTGAGATCATGCCAAATCTTCCTTGATCAATTATAGAATATTTGATGATTTTATTTGCTTAAAATGTTTAAAAGCAATTTATATCACTTTAAATATTATTTTAAATAAAAAGTGCTCTACCGAATATATAATATTTTTTCATAACTTTGGTCCATTAATTAAGTTACAGTGATTGACCGAAAATATGAATTCATTTGTCATATGTGACAAAATTTTTGAAGCCTTGGTTATAATTCTTTCATATTAGTGCATCATAGTGAAAATAGGTTGAAGAAGCAACTAAAATGGCAAGAAATATAGCTAAGATTTATTTTATGGATAGTAAATACATAAATTTATTTTCATTCTTACTATTTTATTCATTCAAGAAACTAAAATTCCTCGACCAATTAGAATAGAATTATGTAAGAAAATATTGTGCCATATTATAAGCACTTCCTCTATTTAAGCTAATTGCTAAACCAGCACTGCTAAAAACTATAACTTTAAGGGCTTAATTTTTGAATAATTATTTTTGATTTTGGCATTCAGTCTTTCTATAGATTTTGAGTTTTACAATATCATTTTAGCTATAGTTTTGAATTTTTAAAATATGAGACAAAATTTTTGAAGCCTCGGTTATAATTCTTTCATATTAGTGATCATAGTGAAAATAGGATGAGGAAACATCTAAAATGGCAAGAAATATAGCTAAGAGATATTTTATAGATAGTAAAGTTGATAAATACATAAATTTATTTTCATTCTTACTATTTTATGCATTCAAGAAACTAAAATTCCTCGACTAATTAGATAATAATCGATCATTTTCTCGAATTTACTTCTTCAAAATGATAGAAAATATAAAAAACTAATATTTCATATAGAGTAAAATATAATCAAGTGTATTTTATGACTAATAAAACTGCATTTATACAAATTGTCTCATAAAACGAAAGGAATCAACCAAAAGTGTTACGTAATTTTTTTTCTAAAACCCTTGAAAAAGTTCAAAATGGCATTCCTATTCGCACCAGTATCGTATCCCGATATAAGCAAGGCATCTAAAGATATACTCACTAAAGACTTCCCAACCGGTGATATCAAATTAGAGGTGAAGACCACTACTTTGAATGGAGTGAACTTTTTTGTTAATGGAAAACAAGATACTGAAAGTAAGAAAATTACGGCCGAAGCAAAGATCAAGATCGCTGAAAATGGTACCCTCATCTTTAAAGTGTAAACTTTTTATCTGGTAGGTATTGTTTTTACCAATTCTATTACTACTGGAAATCTCTTTACTACTCAATTGGAGGTTGAAAATCCGAAAGCTAAAGGTGTAAAGTTGGACGTAACTGGTGTATTTAACCCAGAAGAACAGTAAGCCCGCCATTGAACGAAAATTGGTTAGGTCGCGGGATATAAAAGCAGTTGTCCATTACAAACATCCTAATATCCATACTCGTCTTACGGCTGATTTATTCAAAGGACCAACCTTTCATTACGACGCGGTTGTTGGGTAAAATAGATCTGTTTTATATTTATAGACAAGATGGGATTTATGTAGGAGGAGAGACAGGATATGATTTAAACAAAGGAAGCTTAACCAAATATGCAACTTCTCTTGGATATTTCACTAGGGATTATGCAGCGGCACTTCATTCTACTGATAACTTTAACGTTTTTAGCGCTACCTACTATCATCGTGTCAACGTAGATGTCGAAGCAGCTGCCAAGGTAAATTGGGATAAGAAGAGTTCCGAGAATGCCGTTGGAATTGAAGTTGGTACTAAATACTATCTTGATAGTGATGCTTTTGTTAAGGCCAAGATCTCTAATAAAGGATTGTTGAGCTTAGCTTATACTCAACTTCTTAGACCTGGAGTTAAGGCTACTATTGGAGGTACTTTCGATACTAGTCGTCTTGAGGATAATTCTCATAAGGTTGGTATTAACTTGGTTATGGAAAATTAAGCTGCTTGATTTTCAACTAAATTTATTATTTACTAGTTTGGATTTTTTCATCTGGAAACTTTTGAAATCTCTCTTGATAAAAGTTTATTATAAATATACAATTTAACTTGCAAAGATGGCATTTTACGTTCGTCTGTTATTGATTTTATGTATCTTATTTTGGTCTACGGACCGACTAAGAATTTAACCAGCAACCGAAAAAGTTTAACCAAAACGTATTTGTTCTCTCAGAGTTAAAGTTGACTACGTACATCCATCAAAGAAATGTCTAAAAGCGAAAAATCATGTGTTTATGCAGCCTTAATTTTGCAAGATGATGGGATCGAAATTACGTCCGACAAACTCCAAGCCATTGTCAAAGCTGCTAATGTAAACGTGGAACCTATTTGGTTTAATCTGTTTGCGTCTGCTTTGCAAGGTCAAGACTTGAAGGAGTTGTTGTTCAAAGTAGGTTCTGGTGGTGGAGGTGGTGCTGTTCCAGCTGCTGGAGGTGGTGTTGGAGGCGGGACTCCAGCTGCTAAGAAAGAGGAGGTTAAGGAGGAATCTGATGAGGATATGGGATTCGGTTTATTCGATTAATTCTCTTAAAATCAACTTTTCAATTTACTAATTCTTTATCAAATATAATCTTTTCGCAATTAGATCCATTCGTCCAATTTTATACTTTGTATTTAACTTGTAATTATTTGATTTAAACATCACTATCTTTTATTGAATGTAACGGGTTTCATTTAATAGTATTGTGCTGCTTATGAATTTGTATCAAAGCTTTGCAAGGCAAATCAATTAACAGAGTACCTTTGCAAAGATAGAAAGAAACGATGTTAGATATAAAATCGAATTTAAAGTACATTCTTTTTCGGGATTGCCAGAAAACTTGGTATACATTTTCTTCGACATGAAAATACTTGTACGAAAATTAAGAAAAGTTGCGAACCAAATGAGACTTTAATTAAAGTTTGAACTAGATTGACAACCTTTAAGGATATCCAAATAATACTGACAAGCCGAAACATCATTATTATAACTTTGCATACAATCGGTAAATGCCTTCGACTGAACGTCACAGCTCTGATTCTGCGATCTCATTTCATAATTAGCTTGTTGTTGCGGTACTTGCTCTGCATTCGAACCACCAAACATACTGCTAATACCGTTACCCAAGATACCTCCAACTGCATTACCTACTGCAACGCCCCCAGCAATAGAAGCCATTTGGCCGAATAATCCGGGTTGTTGAGGTGTAGCTCCTTGTTTGGCTGGTACGGGTGCATTTTGTTTCGCTGGTGTGGGTGCACTTCTTCGATTTCTTGAGCTGCTACGGGATCTGCTTCTTGCCATTATGAATTAAAAAGTTTGGTTTCAAGTTGAACGGATTATCACAGATACCGCTAATGAGTTTCGAAACTGGCTAAATGAGTCGGTTTTGTTTCAGAATACTTTATTGTAGCTACATTTCGCTCCAACGTGGTTTAAACTTTATTTATGTCAGAATTCTTGTATTTTGCATCGTCTTAAACTGCCAATACTACCCATAAGAGGATAATGATGTAATTGAACATTGTTTTCTTTTTAAATCTTTATAGGGTGCAACAGTTAATCAGCGGTGTAAAAGCTAACGATGATTTAAGTGCTATACAAACACGTCTCTAGTTAATCACACGCATCAGGAGGCGTGCTTCAAATTGCCGTTACATAAAAATCGTCTCAATTTCACACTATGCTCTTTATTTTAGATCTAAAGCTAGTCTTCTTGTTTGATAATGGTGTTTTAACCCTTGGCGGGTCGGTGTATCAAATTTGGTCCATATGGGACAAAATTTTTGAAGCCTCGGTTATAATTCTAGAATATTAATGCATCATAGTGAAAATAGGTTGAGGAAGCAAGAAATATAACTAAGAGTTATTTTATGGATAGTAAAATTGATAAATACATAAATCTGTTTTCATTCTTACTATTTTATAATTCAAGAAACTAAAATTCCTCGACTAATTAGAATATAATTATGTTTCAAAAATATTGTGCCATATGGGAGAAAATTTTCTTACATAATTCTATTATAATTAGTCGAGGAAATTTAGTTTCTTGAATTATAAAATAGTAAGAATGAAAAAAAATTAAAGTATTTACTATCCATAAAATATCTGTTAGTTATAATTCCTGCTATTTTAGTTGCTTCCTCAACCTATTTTCACCGTGATGCATTAATATGGGACAAATTTTTCTTATATAATTCTATTCTAATTAGTCGAGGAATTTTAGTTTCTTGAATGCATAAAACAGTAAGAATGAAAATAAATTTATGTATTTATAAAATATCTCCTAGCTATATTTCTTGCCAATTTAGTTGCTTCCTCAACCTATTTTCACTATGATCACTAATATTCTAGAATTATAACCGAGGCTTCAAAAATTTTGTCTCATATGAAAAAATTATGACCGAGGCTTCAAAAATTTTGTGCCATATTAATGCATCACAGTGAAAATAGGTTGAGGAAGCAACTAAAATAGCAAGAATTATAACTAACAGATATTTTATGGATAGTAAATACTTTAATTTTTTTTCATTCTTACTATTTTATGCATTCAAGATACTAAAATTCCTCGACTAATTAGAATAGAATTATGTAAGAAAATTTTGTCCCATATTTAAAGCTAAAATTCTCCGTTTAAAGATTCTAGTCATTTTTTAAAACGGGAGAAATATTCTTTTTACCGAGATCTTTAAAATTATATCAAACAAATATATTAAAAATTGAGAGAGTTATTGGTGTTTTTATGCACAAAATTGACACAAACCCTTTTAATGTGAAAGTTCGAAATGTTTCACAGTTTTCTTTCTGTTATTTGATGCCTTTATTCATTAAAAAATGGTGTTAGCATATTTGGAATGAATTGAAATTTCGTTTATTTTTTAAATTAAGAAATATCTTTCGTAGATCTAGAGTTATTGCGCATTATCTGAAATTAGAAACATGCGATTTTCTCGTGATCTATTTGATATTCATTAAAAATATTTATGTATCTTCACATGATATGACTAAGAAGTACAAAAACATTCTTTTTTAATTTTTTTATCGACGGAAAATAATTCGGGCCACAAAGGGTTAATGCCATACAGCCCAAGATAATGTGGTTTCGCCAAATAAAATAGAACATTTAATACCAAAAGAAGATTATAGGAATTTATCTCTTTTTATTGGCTCTAGTAGATCTTGCCTTAACTTCCTTGGTCCAAGTCTTGACTTCTTTAGATTTTTTGAGGTTAGCTTTGCTTTTATCGCTACCTAACTTCCCAGATGCTGCCTTGGCTTTACTACCAGGCCTAGGATTCTTCGGAGTTCTTTTAGGGAACTTAAAATAGCTATCATACTGGGAATAAAGGAAGGAATTGTCCAAAGGATGTTTATAAATGTAATGATAATCAGTTGAAGCATAATAATCGTAAATATAATCAATTATGATATCAAGAAAAGATGGTTTCGAGATATTGGGTCTTATTAAATGATTAAGTCGTTTATAATTAACTACATGGACTGGCAATTTTCGAAATTCTAATTTTGTCCTATCAATAGTTTTTGATATAGTTTTTTGCCTCCTTTTATTTGATAGAATTTCTTGTTGTTTTCGATGATATTCTTCGTGGTTCATTATTTCGTTCTCTTTATTTTCTTGTCGCTTTTCCACAGACAAACCTTTCTTATAATGATCGGACATTTGTCTCAATTCTTCTTCGTATATTTTCTAAAAATAGAGCAATTTAAATCAGAATACTTTAGTACAATCCATTTTCCTCTTTTTTTTACCCAGTTCCAACTTTTCCATCTTTATTTCTTCTATTTTATTAGCAAATCTTTCAATTCGTGGTTTTTCAATTTCGATACCTTTTTTGGTAGATTCTACTATTTGAATAGCTTCAATAGGAAGCCTTCCTGTGTTGTTTGATATTTCTTGTTTTACTAGTCGTGTTGGTTGTTCTTTTTTGGGATATTGCTTATTGATTCTCATGACGCAACTTCGATTTTTTGACAAAATACTGAGTGCCAAATCTGATCTAATATTGATACAATTTTTAAAATATGTTGTTTGTAAAAGTGATGAATTTTTTACTTTGGTATTCGGTGCATTGAGAAAATTCGGCTGATATTAAATAAATAATGACATCATTGTGCTTATTTTGATGTATATTTTGTGTAGAGTGGGTAATCATATCTAAAAACTTGATGATTATAGCGAAACACTGTGGAATTATTCATTTTAAATTGAAGTTTATCACTAAGTCTCATTCCTGTCTAAGACATGGCTACTTATTTTTTGCTTGCTTAGCTTTTGAAATCTTTCTAGGCGAAAAGTATTTATGACTGCCAAATCAAAGCTAAACATATCTGAGACTGCTTTAAATCACCATGAATAATGGCACTTTATTCCCTTTTTGATTCTTTGCTTAACTCAACCAATTATTGGGGACTACTCTGAACGAAAATAAAGTGCCAGATGTAGCCAATCTAAATCAGTTATTTTTAAAGTGTTACAGTCACAGTGTATTTCTAATCATTTAAACGTTTCATTGATCTTCTCTACAAAAAATTGTAATGTACATCCTCATTTTAATCACCCAAATAGTGTCACAAAAAGTAGTATATAACCTTTTGATAACTGAAGGAATCATTAAGACATTTGGATTCGAAAGTAAGGGAATATTAGTAAATGGAGAATGGCCATCACCGGAAATCCACATCCAAGATGGCGATACATTAATAGTTAACGTAGATAATCAACTTAATAAGAACTTGACTATTCATTATCATGGCATATTGCAGAAATCATCTCCTGACATGGATGGTGCTCCTATGATTAGCCAATATCCTATTCAGCCACACACTAGCCACAAATATAAATTCCAAATTAGCGGCCAGCCTGGAACCTTTTATTATCACGCGCATACTAACTTTGATTTGTTTTGGTTGCATGGCCCTCTGATTGTCCACGAAAGCCCAGAATTACGAAAAAGCATTGATGGCCATCATAAACGACATTATGATGACGAAAGAATAATAATGATATCAGAAACATGACTTAGTACAACGGACAAGTTATTAGATGAACTTAGAGCTACTCCTTCGGTTTGGTTAGGTAATTCAGAAGCTATTTTGATTAATGAGAAAACTTACCAAGAACAATCAGAATTATTTGATGACGTGCAGAAAAGATTGATCAAAAGCATAACCAATTATAAAAAACTTAAAAAGGATGATTATTATGAATTACCCAATGAATATTCTGTTATAAAAGTAGTGAGTAACAAGGTTTATTTATTAAGATTAATGGGCGCCACGGAGCTGACTTTTTCAAGATTTTACATTCCCAGTTACAAATTGATCATCATAGGTATAGATGGAACTTTTATTGATCCATATGAAGTAGATTGTATTTATGTCAATAATAGCCAGCGTTACTCTATACAGATCAACCTCCTGGGACTTATTATATGTTCGCAGACAACACAAAAGGAGATGCGCCTCAAAACGGAATAGGAATACTAAGCTATGATGACACAAATGTTTTAAAAGAAAAGATTACATCACATAGAGAAATTCGAAGTAGATATCCTGAAAATATACAATCTCGTACAGATCCTTTTAATGATGAATGGATCATTGATAAAATTGCTCCAAGTACTTGGTACAAATCCCAGAAAGCAAAAGATTTGTACATCTCTGAATGAAAATAAACTCCATATTGATCTTTTATTGAAAGGGATTTTATTAAAAAAGTTTTCACATTTTCATTGACGGGCAAAAAATTCATCTACATCAATTGCATTTGTGTTTGAGTCCAATATGGGAGTTTATTTTCGTTCAGCCATTTTAGTTATTAAATAATTGGTTGATTAATGATTATTAAAAATTGGGTTGAATTAAAATCAAAATGGCACTACTCTGAATAAAAATAAATTACCATATATACATGCAGATTGTATTAATGCTAAAATTTCTCTTATCTCTGCTTGTAATCTTTCAATCTCCATAATGGTTTGATCAGCTTGTTGAGACTCATTACTTTCAACCGAGTTAACAGAGCGATCTTTTTGCCCAAAACAAAAACACACAACTAAAAGAACATAAGTAAGATAGTCAGCATAAATAGCGTTAAAAAACTGTTTATAAATGGAACAAAATAAACCAATGATTTTGGTTGAAGAATTAAGTATAATTCTCGAAAGAACATTAATATTTTGGTTATATTATTTGATAAATAAATAAAGATCAATTATATATATTTATTTATCAAATAATATAACCAAAATATTAATGTTCTTAAAAAAAGTTTCTTCCATATTTTAGATGAAGGTATTTCGATTTTTTCAACAATATAGAAAGTAGTAATGATTTTCGTGCTTCTTATTGGAAACATCTTGAATTTTCAAAAGCAAATTTTCAAAACTCTCAAGTATTATTAAAGAATTGTCCTATTTGGCTTTCGCCTTAAGATGGCACTTTATTCAGAGTAGCCCAATAATTTGTTAATTAAAAAGTTGGTTGAATTAAACAAAAAATTAAAAGGGAATAAAATGACCTTTTCTAAATTAAAGTTTCATGTTCATGATTGATATTAAAAGACTTTAATGGAAACCTAAAATCATAATACGATTGTAGTCTAACTTAATTTAATTAAAACTCGACTTGTTGACTTAAAGGTTTTTCAACCATGACCAATCGTTTACCCATCATCATGTGCGGTGTGATATGGCAATGCATCAGCCAAGCCCCGGGATTGTCGGCACGGAATCGAATGGCCATCCAGCCACAAGCCGTCCCTTCCGGATATTGGAATCGAGAGGCATTAATAGGTGCTACGGTGGTGATTGGGAACGGATAGATCGTGGCAGTGTCACGAAAGATGGTTGTTTCGTTTTCAATGTTAGCGTTGATGAGGGCTTGAGCCTCGTGCGGGTTGTAGCGCCCCGACCCCATGCCCACGACATGGAACGTGTGGCCGTGTAAATGCCACGGGTGTTCGTCACACGTCCCGGTGGATCCGACGGTGTTTTGGATCACCACTTGGATGACGTCACCCTCGGTGTACTCATAAACATTGGGGTAGACGCCTTCAAACAGAGAGTTTGAAGCGCCATTGACCAGGCTTTCCAGTTGCTCCAAGAAGGGGACTTGGGGGTCAGCATAGGTTTGATTGGAAAATTGCCATCGCATGCCCCCAGTTGGTAGTCTTTCTTCTATTCCTTCCAAAATGATTTCGCGATCCAAACTCAATGGCAGCCTGTAGTAGGGATGTTCGAATTCATAGCTTTGCGGGGATTGGTACCATTTGCTTGGAGTTAAATCATTGATGATCCATTGATCTAATAATAAAGGATCAAGGATTTGTGTGGGAAGGGAAGCACGCACATTTTCAACTGGGACTTGGAGCATCCCACTAGGGTCTTCTCCATTGTAGCTCAAGATGGCTATGCCATTGTTTGGGAGCGAAGCTGTTGGCAATGCGATCGGGTCTGCAAAGATCAAGTAGTTGGACACTGGCTGCTTGGCTTCTAAAATTACCGAGTATCTTTGGCCGTTATTGATCTGTACATAATCCACGGTGATGGGGTCGACATATATGCCATCGATTTCTATTATAGTCAACTGATGCCCAGGGACGGAGAATTTCAGAAAACTAAGATCAGTAGCTCCAATTAAGCGGAATCGATAGCGTATGCCTTGGTCGACATGCACCACGCTGTATTCGTTTGGTCTTTCGAAGTAGCTTTCTTGGAGCAACGCATCAAAGCCGACAATAGACTGAATCAAAATGTCCTGCCTCTGCATAAGTTCAGGCGTCGGCGGTTGGAAGGTTTGGGCGTTCATTAACACAGCTCTGGAGTTATTCACCCAGCGAAATGGTGCTGACTTGAGGCCGTCCATCAAGACATCGGTGGTGTTGTCCCATCCTTCTGACAACATGATGATTCGCTCGTCATCATAGGCGTAGGCTGCATTGTAGTCGATCAAGCTTTGATGCATTTCTTTTTTTTCATGCACTATTAAAGCTCCATGCAGCCAAATGGCACTCAAGTCCGTGTGGGCATGGTAATAATAAGTGCCGGGCTGGCCTAAAATTGGGAAATTATGTTGGAAAAATTGGCCTGGAGCAATGGGATACTGCGTCACCATTGGCACCCCATCAGATGATTGGGTGAATTTCTGCCGGATGCCATGATAATGGATGGTGATGTTCTTGACGCTCATTCGGTTTTCTACATTCACTATTAGCGTGTCGCCATCGTCAACGTGGATGTCTGGGCCTGGATATTCGCCGTTAATTAAGATGCCTTTGTTCAAAAACCCATAACTACTTATAATTCCCTCGGTAATAACAAAGTCATAAATTACTTCTTTGGCAAATAATTTTAAGATGAATAAATTTAAATAATTCATTTTATTCTTCAACAGCTTTGGTGCTTTTTATACATCATTTTATGATCTTCATGGTTTATCTTTATCTAAAATGCTGGTCACTCTTCTCCTGAGATATTCCAGTACCAAGATTCATGCCCAGCTATCATCGTAGAAAACATATCTTTGAATCTTATTTTTAGATGAGCATAGTATTGATTTGTTTGTTCATTTATACCGTTTATTTACTTTTTCCTATCATTAAAGTAAATATGACTCTTCATTCCCTATTTGATTTTCAACCAACTTTTTAATGAATCTAGATTATTTAATAAATGGACTTAAAAGTGCCATATTACTCCCTTGAGCAAATTAAAGGAGCTATTACTCTTAGCTTCCCCTTAATATAAACAAAAGTTTATATTATTTAGTCCTATTTTCATCTTGAATCCAATGAGAAAGTACTTGAAAGCGTTCTATACTAATTATGCAAAATGTATTTTGGAGATGGTAAAATCTTTCCCTTACAGTCTATAAATTGTCCCCATATTAATCAGATCCTGATTAATAGAATATGTGTCTATCTTGTACTTAAAAGATATTCAATGACGACTATATGATTTTTCACACAGCTCCAAAGAATGAATGCTTAAATCATATGGTGTTCATAACTTTCAATCCATTTTACTCCACAAAATTCCTTTTTTCTCAAAAAAGAATGAATTTTAAAACAAAAAAAATCCTATTTTTTGTTTTAAAAAATACATCTTACATAAAAATGGTCTTATAAAATCGTTCCTCCTTGAAAAATCATAAATAAATTTTTCTTGAATGCTCATGGTACCAGCTGAAGAACAAGGTGTATTAGATAACTTAATACGGATACGAAACCAATTAACTAGTTTGAAAAAGGTTGGTAAGAATTATCGACCTGATGATATAATTAAATTATATAAAGAATTCGAACACCAGGTGAAAGATTTATTAAGGATACGTAAACTTAACTCTCATAATACATACAACTATCGGAATAAGTTGGATGATGTTATTGAGGATATTTATCAAGTTTTTTCTTTGTTTTGGATGGCCTTAGGCAAGACGAATGAGTCTCCCGCCACTTATATACAATTAAACTCTATTTATGTATCCACTTTATATTCATATTTATAGCAAACTTTGAGACATTTACAACTATTCTCTGTTTATACTATTGGTAATCTATTTACATTTATAATTCATAGACGATATTGAGCCTATCAAACAAAGATTGTTGGAATTGAATAAAATCTATGAACAGGATTTAGAATCACGATCGGACACCGAGCCTAGTTGTTTAGATATTTTGGTGAATCGCAAATTGAATGAATGCGACTTAGTATTACAAGAATTGCTCAAAAATTGGGATGAAATGAGCGACGAATTAGCACCCACTCAATTCATCTTAATTGAGTTTCGAAAAGAAATTTCCTTATTTTTGAGTACAGAGAATGGAAATTTGGATAGGATGCAAGAAATTTCATTAGAAATCAAAAAGTTAGAGCAACTCAAATTGAATGAAGAACAACCCTTCTACTCTTATGACCAAGAAGGAGATAAAAAGACAAATAAAGGCTATTCACATGTGTCTGGATTGTTGGAACAATGTCAAGATGATGTAAAAGAAATCTTAAGCCATGGATTTCAAGCCAATTTCCCAGAGAAAATACAACCCATTTATGAACGGCTTAAAGAGCTGAAAAAAGAACTAACGGGGTTATATAAAACGCGACGATGGACAGTTCGCGAGACTGATTTATGGACCTATCAAGTTCAATTAACAGAATTGGATACTATGTTACGGAGTAAGAAATATTTGGAAGATATACCAACCCCAACGTCTAATCTTAGCAGTCTACCAAATTCATCTTGTGCTTCCGACTCTGGCCTATCTCCTCCACCAAGCATTATTTTGAATTCGAAAGAACCAATACCATCCAGTAGCAAAGTTGATACGATTATCGATCAAATTGCTTCAATGAATATCGCTAATAATAGCTATCAACATACGATCCATTTCTTGTTACAAAAGTGTTATAGATTAATTTATCTGCTCCTATCTTCTTCAGAACCTATTGCAGAATCCTTGTTACCGGTTCATAATCAGTTATTAACGTTAAAGAAATGTTTAATGGAGGTGAAAAACTTAGGTGGTACTTTCACTGGTATATTACCTTTTATTTATATATTTTTTTGTAGCTAGAGAATTGTATCCTTATCAAATCAAGTTGGCTTCCATTGATAATTTGAGATCAGATGGTAAGTTTTTAGATCGTTTTGGTCTAATACCCGAAGGTCAAGGTATTGTTATGGCTTTGTTAAATGAATGTTATGATATTTTGTTTGAGTTGAAAGAATCAGTTATTGAAGAAGTTTAATATGAACTTGATAAAAAAGAGCTTTAATGAACAGGATTTTTTTCTATATAAAATTAAGATTTTTGCTTTATCTTTCCTTTTTGATTTTTTTTAGAAAATTTTCTTTTAATACGTAATGGGTTTCTTTGACAAACTCTTAACCAAAGCTTTAAAACCATTAAAAGAAGTTTATCCAACTGTGATGGGATATCGTAAATTAGGTTTGAGATTAGATGATTTAATAATTGAAGAGAATGGTATAGTTCAAGAAGCTCTAAAACGATTAAGTCGGAGAGAATTGGATGATCGAGTCTTTCGCCTCAAAAGAGCAGTTCAGTGTTCTATAACAGCCTCGGAGTTACCTCCACAAGAATGGACTAAACCTGAAGAGGTATATCTCCCGATTTATTGGTGTTCATTTAGGATATTAGATATCTTTCGCCTTTGATTATGTTAGTTGAAAAAGAATTTAAGGAAAAGGAAGATTTCGATTACATGGGTAAGGCTTAAAACTTATTAAATTCTCTTTCTATTTTATTTTGTTTGGCTTAATCCTCAACCTTACATTCTCTTTATAAGGATTAATAAAAGACAAATTAGTATAAGCGAATGCCTTTGTCCGCCTAAGCGAACCTATTATTCGCTACATGTGCCAAAAATTAACAATATAAAGTTGATTATCAATTTCTTGTGGGTAAAAATCATAATACAAGTGGATACAATCGAAAATATATACAAATTAAAGTATTCCAAAGAACAGTAAAAATCGGGAAAATAGTATAAAAAATAATTACCTTAAAGCAATTCATCTTCTATAATCTCTTCTTTTTTCTCTACTATCCTCTCTTCTAGAGCCTCTTCTTTCTCTACTATAAGATCTTCTAGAACTTCTTCTTTCATGTTTTCTATCCCTGCTACTATCTCTTCGAATTCTATCCCTACTATCTTTCCTACTTTTATCTTTACTATCCCTTCTACTCCTATCTTGTCTACCCCTATCATCACGACTTTGACGTCTCCTACCCGAACTTCTACTTCTCTCCACATCTCTACCTAAATTACGTTCATCAATCATATGCTCTCTATTATAACTAGGCCTTCTATCTTCACCTACCCTATACTTATTCTATAAAAAATAAGAAAAGGTGAGGTTTTACATCTAAATGAAAGAAAGCCTCCCTTACACGCATATAACCACGATGTTGTTTGCCTTCTAAATGTATTTCAATTCTTTTATTAGGATCATTTACTACTAACATAGCACCACATACATCACATATTTCCATTTGCTTGTCAGTTCCAAAAACATTAGTCGTACAATCATCCTAAAACATCAGAATTAGAGAGGGATGATGAAGGTTACATTTTTCAATATTTCTAACTCGTTCTTTAATTGTTCAGAATATTCAGATAGTGATTGTGCTTCTCTAACTTTGCCTTGTTCACCAGCTATTTCGATCTAAAATTAAATTATCTTTCGAAAGTTACTTGTTTTAAAACTGCCTCAATTTTCTTTTCAACAATAATAATTTGTTCTTGCTTCTCATCCCTAATAGGATTACAAATCTATCCAAAACATTAAAGGTGAAGATACAGCATCTTCTGGTCGGATGGTTAATCTTTCTTTCGCTTTCTTAAATCGTCTATCCAATTCTGATATAATATATTTCAAAAATTGATAAAAATCTTTCTCATAAGTATATTTATCTTTATCGGACGTCATTTGATACCTATAAAAGAATTTCCATTTTTTAGGAGAAATTGGGGAATTACTCTGCCTTGCATCGTTCGTCATGTTTTAACTCGCATGTTCCTAATAATAATTAAATTTAGAGTGGTTACCAAGATCAGATTTTGTATTTGTAAAAATTTCTTTGGGACAAAAATCGACCAGAAAATGCTTACAAACCTAGAAAAGTATTAACTAATTGAGGGAATATACATCATCAGCATCAAAATTAACGTCTTGATTGCCTTCATATGCGCTCATTAGGTTGTTTAATAAGGACCTAGTATAATCTGTCATTGTTGGCTTTAAATTCAAGAAGAAAAAATTAATCTTTTATGAAACCGCTAAAAAATCTTGGTGTCATTTTGATGTAACTAGGAAGGAAATAGATAATTATAATTTATAGATAAAAGAATACAATTTAGATAAGAGAATATTTAGATTTAGATAACGAAAACGCATACTTACCAAACAATTTATCTTCATTTTCGCTTGTTTGTGCAATAGATGTAGAGAGAAGATGAGGTGGCATGAAATTTTCATCATCTTGGTTTGTGTTTGGGTTTAATGGAATGCCTTTGGAATGAACATTACCGGAAATCGAAATCGGCACAGAAGAACCAAATAAATCCACTCCACCTAGAACAAAATTAAAATATAAATATACTTTGATGACGTTCTTCTTGCATCGGTTCTATCGTGTTAGGTTCTTCCGATGGTGATATGATTTCGGTTAGATATTTTTCTGATTGGTTTTTATTGTTATGTATTTCTTCGTCTAACTTAAACAAATCACCCAAACCATGATCATCCAACTGTCTGGAGGGTAACGATTGAGTATTCCTAATACTACCAGACGTCAATTGATTGAAATCCAAATTATTAGTATGTGATGTAGAGGGCTCGATAGTGTTGCTGGTTGATAAGAGAATTGAAAGTCCGGATTTGCGATCCCTGTGATTAGGCTTCTTCGTTTTCGATTTCTTTAATAGAGAATCATAAGTTTGTTGTGTTGATTGCTTCCAAATTTCAAACTCTTCATATTCCACTAGGGCTTGATGAGCTATTTTATCGATTAAATGGTCGATTTTCTCTACTTGGGCATATTGAAACCTTTTCGTTATAGAATTGCGACTGTTACTAGGGACGACGTATTCCTCTACACAAAAAATTGGGTGGTGTTACCTTTGAGAGATAGAAACATGAATTCTAATTTTTCTTTAAGATAAAAATTATCTATATTTCCACTTGTTTCTGACGAGCTGTTGGGGATTAATTCTTGTAATTTTAAATTAAATGTTTCGTCTTCCTCACCCTCATTATTGTTTAATTGCTCTTGAAGATTAATTAAATATTGTTCTTCATCTAATTTCTCTATCACTTCGAATAATTTAAAATCACAAGCAAGACATAGTAAAGGATTAGGCTTCGTTTTATCCAGAAAAATCAGTTCTCCAAATTTCTATACAAATTAATAATTAACAAAGTACATATTGGATATCATTAAAATCAAATATTAGGCCTTGTTCCGTTTGTTTATATCCGATTTTGATGTTTCTACATTTGCATTCATGTTCATTCATTTGAAGATTTTAATTTCTTCGGTTGCTTTTTAGCCGCAAGAATGATCAAACAAGACGGTTCATGTGATATGAATCAGTGATGAGAAAAATCAATGTTTTTTCATTAAATTTTGTGTAATTTAATCGATTGCTAGTAAATATAGGGTAAATGCTAGTGAAATTTGATATAATATTCAATGCATCTTTTGATACATTTGTCGATTCATAAAATAAATATTTATCCTTCAGTTTGCGTTAGAAAGTCAAAAATATCGATCAAAAGTCAAGTGGATCGAGTTGAAACTTTTCGAGAGATAAAGACATAAAATTTGGCATATAAAAAGCTCTAATCATGCATATCATTTTGGGATAAATAGTTTTATTAAAAAAGAAGCTCGTTTTCTTTATATTTAGGTTCAAAGTCCAGTAATTAAATTGTCAAAGAACCGAATCGTAGCCGTCAAACTCAGATGACACATTCATTGCACAATCTTCCTCCAATGGCTTAAAGCTTCCAACTTTATTGGAATTAGACTCTTTAGTATCTTTTATTCAACGCTTTATTATTGAAGGAAATGTGACATAAATCCCTTTTCAAAAGATAATCTGTTTCTTTTGATTGAGTGAATGAAGTCAAACTTGCTAAAAGATCTCTCTAAGGAAGCAATAGTAGGATGTATGCTAAGAATTTCAACAGCTACTTTGGCTAATTGCGACTTTAAAAAACAACCCAATGAATAGGTTCATTCTTCTTCATTTTTTCTAACACCCAATCTCTTGAGAATACGCCTTTGGTATCATTATATTGTGCTAATTCGTCCATTGCTATAAATGGAGTAGAAGTAAATCTCCTTTTCACTTTTTTCTCTATAACCTCAGTTGCAATTCTTCTTCAAAAGATAAATGTTCTCCTTTATATTTAGGATCAAGTAAATAAGCAGCAAGATGAATAGGCTTAATAAGCATCTCCTTTCTGGCTAAGAATTTTTTCATATACATCTAGATCTATAGTATTTTTATTTTGTAAATCCTTTATAGATTTATAAAACATAATGAAAGACCTCATTTATACGCATATTATCAGGTTGTAAATATAAGATACCATCCGCTATTGGCTTCAAAATTATTATCAGAGATGCTACCTTGCGCCAAAAATATATATCTTTCTAACATCAGGTTTGAACAAGGTAGCCTTTTTAGCAGCTAAATCTTTGATGATTTGAAGAGAGTTATACAATCTATTAAGACAATAATAAATAGAAGCCCATCACTTGGCATGAGTAAAGTTAATGGAGATGTATTTTGGTGATCTTCAATTTCCGCAATCTCTTCATAGGTAGTAAATTCCAAGCTATTTAGGAACTCTATATCCACCAGGGATTCTGTATCATCGTCATTCATTATAGTAACTCCAGGTAAAGATGAGGATGTTTGAGATTGAGTGCCAGAAGCATTACTGGATGGTGCGATCTTTTTATTATAAGCATTGTTTAATAATTGAGTGTATTTGATATTGTGAATAAGTTTCTTAGCATCTTCAATCCTAGTATTGAAAGTTCTAATATTACACATATCTGTAAAAAGCAAATGCGCGCTACAATTCAGAATTTATACTTATCTTTAATAACTTGAGCTGCTGCTGTATAATTCTCATCATTATCCGATATAAAAGTCCCAACTTTTTCTTCACCAATATATTTAATAACGGTTTCAATTTGGGTGGCTATATATTCAGTAATTTGTCTATTACCACCTACTAAAACGCTTTTATACAAAAGCGGCAATGGTGTTGTAATGATGACGTTAATTATACACTCATTTGTCCAACTGTCCATTAAACTTCCTACTATATCAGCGTCTTTTCTTTTTTCCAATACAGTTTTATAGGAATCGCTATAATAAGTGTTTAATAAACTATTTGATAGCTTTTTTCTATAAATAAGTTGGCTTTAACAAACTCTATAAAATATAGATCTTCTGTGATTGAAAGCGCTATACCAGAATTGAACATCCATTTACATTGAAGGTGCTCAAGATGAGCTTGATTTCTTTCATTGTTAAAATCTAAATATTTGGTTATCAAGCTTTGTTCATTATTGATGAAAGACTTTGTACTTGAGAGATTGATTCTAAATCTTGATCATCATTAAATTCTTTGATTGAATCAGCATTTGATGTTAAATCTACAGTAGAATTTTTTGAATCAGTCATATTCAATCTATTATTGTTTTTCTTGTTCCCTAATTGTTAAATTATTTAATTACTTTTATCAGTCAAACCTTCAAAAGTTGAAATGTGCTTTTTCAATCTTGTAATAAAAGGTGCTCTTAAGTGGCTACAGTGGATACATTTGGCTCTTACCTTACCATTATCTATGACTTTATCCATTCAACGCTTATTGGTTTTTTTCCTCCTACCATTGATTTGGAAAATTTTCTAGTCTGAATTGAAATTAAACTCATTTTAAACTCAACCAATTTTAGCAGTAAATTACAAAACATCATAGTATAATTAATATTTTTTGACAAAAATAGGTTTAGATGGTGTGTTATAAAGATCCCAAATCGATATAATGTCTTTTTATTAAGTTTTTAATGAAATTTCACTGAAATTTGTTAATAAAAATCATGAAAGTTCATGATGAACTTTCATGTTCCATCACTGGATATGATGGTCATTTATGAAACCGACAGACAAAGGCCATTAATGATCTCATCTTATGTATTAAGTGTGTGATGTAAGTTGGTTTGATTTAGAACTGATAAGATAGGACGTGAAAAAAGGATGGATATTTATTGTAATAAAAATGAAGTATTTATAACAATTAATATGCAGGAGAAAAGGGAAAAGGGAAAAGGAAAAGAAGTTCTAATTATTTGTTTGTTCAACAAACATTCTTCTGTTTAAGGAAATTGGATTGTTGGACATACAATTATAGGAACTAGAATCATGGAAAGTAAAGGAAGAATAATAATTATTTAGATTTACGACAGTGTGGATATTCAGTTTTACTTTGATTGTTTTTAGGCGGTGTCGTTTGGTTTTAGAAGCGCCATTTTGGACAGAATCAATTTACCAAGAATGTGTACCAAATAAAAATCTATCAAGATCACTTATTTAAAATTTTCCATAAGTAAAAATCCACTCTTTTATTTTCATCTATGAATATACAATTAATTATAGGGTTTAATGTCGACATTTCCTCATAATCTTCTTAATTGACTTTGAAGCTAACTTTTACTGTAAAATGTTTTTTCTGAGAAAGATAGGAATGCTATAGAGACTTAATTTAATAATTGTTAAAAATATTTCTTCTTAGTTTTACTAGATCCAATAAGGTTGAATGTTTCAAACCTATGAATGCACATTCAAAAAAATTTCTAAAAATGCAATTCGAAAGTCCCAAAGAAGCGCCGAAATCCCTAATTCGTAAAACATATGAGAAAGTAACCGTGAACAACACTTGGAAAATATCCTTCAACCTAATACTCCTACTCACACTACTCAGTGTTATATTCACTGTATCGATATTATTATCTTATCAATTATTTTCCAATCTTCCAAATCCTAGTAATTCGTTTCCTATTTATCTGGATTATACGTATATCCTCCTTATATTCTAATTTATGTTTTTTAGGTGGAAGGATAAGCCTAGCTATTCGTTTGATATTAAAGATGTATACTCCTTTTATAACGAAATTTTGTAGAAATTGTATTATGGCCAAACCTACGATGTTTGGTTGGAATTAGAAGTCCCTGAAAGTGATTCTAATTATGATTTAGGTTTATACTTTTTCTTATATTTATGTTGTTGAATAGGTAATTTCATGTTGGAACTACAACTCTATTCGCAAAATAAAGTAATTCAAAACGCTAAACGACCAGTACCCTCCAATCTCCTTTATTGTTTTAATTAGATGATATTGAAGTATCGGTCTAATTTTATCAGAAAGACTAGGATCTTTCTCAAATCCTTGTTCCTTTTATTGGGTTGGACTGAAGAGAAACAAATTATAATTACAAATCTTATAGTTAATTTCTATCATGATTATGTAACTCCTAATCACATCGATATTATTAGAATAACCCTTTGAATATGGTTAAAGTGTTATTATCTACGGATAAATTAAAGATGTATTCCTGTACTTTACACGTGGATGCAAAGTTGAGTTTATTAAGGTAAAATTTAGCTAAATAATTTATAGATATTTTATTCACAATCATCCCTATATATCATTTTGTATCTCTGTTATAACCATGATGACTTGGGCATTATTCGTATTTGCTCTCGTTTGGCTATTTTTCACTTTTTACTACAAGATTACTGACTCTGCCATCGTATCACCCACTCTTGACGAAGAAGAGGATGAGCTGATTGAAGATGTTGGCTCAAGATTTGATGAGGATACTGATTTGGATATTGATGATGATATGGAACAAATGGTTAAGGCTTTGGATCAATCGGAAGGGGAGGATAAATTTGGTACCCTAAGAAAGCGGTTGATTAAGAAGAAAGATCAGTTTGATAATGATAGTATGGATGATACTTTGCTGGAAGGTAGCTCTAATCAATTGTGATGTTTTAAATTCTTTGCTTTGAGATTTTAAATAAACTTATTGTGTTATTTTAGATCAATAAATGCTTTATCAATTCAACATCGATGAATGTGAACGGATGATTTTTAGTCTAAAGCCCCTGAGCTCGAAAATTCAAATAATTCAAATGAGCGTAATACAACCTTACACTAATGTTTTTTTAGAACATAGATGAGATGATACAAACGGCTACTGATAGAATACAAGTAGAATTAAAAGTATTGAAAGGGGCAGAAAATATGTTGAACCAATTACGAGATAAAAATTTGAAGGCGCAATGTGAACAAAAAGTCTTAGAATCAAAAAACCGATTAAGTTATTTAAAAACAGAACTAAAACGCTTGGAAAGAGTGAAAACTGCGAGTATCGGAAAACGTAATGCAGGGATTCAGACAAGTAATTTGCTATTTTTATGTTTAGCTAATTCCATTGCTAATAATAATATTTCTGGTGCTTTAAGGCCGTTGTCTACATTTGAGAACGAAATATTAGTACAAGAAGTTACGGAACAAGATCCGAATTTGAACAAAGTGAAATATTCTGCATTAGGTAATCCAAGCCTTATTAAAACATTTTAAAGCATTGAGAATGAAAGAAACGCCTTTGAATAGTCAGAAAATCAGTTTTAAGATTCATGAAATAGTATATAAGCGAAATGTCGAATATAAATTAAAAGAAGGTACAGACAAAATGATAGCCCTGATTAAAGATGAACAATCTTCTATTACTGATAAGAAAAGAAAACAAGAGATCTTTTTTAATTCTATGGAATCGAGTTTGAAAATACAAATCCTCACTCGTGCTTTGAAACAATATCAAGGGTTAGATTTCGGCAGTTATTTGGAAGAGGATGTGTTGGATGAGTTGATTTGGAAGAAACCAGGATTAAGGAGACTACTTTCTGGTACTTTGACTATCAAGATAGGAGAGGTGAAACATCTTGCTCATCTCAAGGAGCCACCAGAAAGTCTCATCCTGATCAAAATTGATGGCACCACTAAGGCAAGAACTCGGATGAGTAGAGGTGGCGGCAGGATGAACGAAGAGTTCCAAATCGATATTGATAAAGGATCGGAGTTGGAACTCATTTTGTATGGCTATCAACCGAAATCAAATAAAGAAGTAAATAAGGATTATTACACTTCATCATCAGCTCATCCCAATGGCGTTCCATCCCATCTTACTCCAATTGGACTACTTTGGATTCCTCTTTCGGATTTACAGGATGAGTTGAGAAGGAAGATGGTTGGTAATGCAAATCAAGGTTGGATGCCAGCGTCCAACACAACTAATCTCTCTTCTCCTTCGCTTAATAATAAGACGACCGAAACAACACAGGATATTTTGAATGTTAAGATAAAATATCTCAATTTGAATAATACAGAGGCGATTTCTTCTAGTTTCGAAATCGAACCTATTGGTGAAGTATCTTTATCTCTGAGCTTTACAAAAGAGAAATTAGTGAAACGGCAGATGTCGAAATTAGGAAGACATGGAGCTGTCAGGAAGCCAAAGGGTAAGGTTCATACTATCAAAGGACACAGCTTTATCTCAAAGACTATATTTCAACTAATGGTCTGTAGCTATTGCAAAGAATTCCTCATCAATTCCACTGGCTATCAATGCTTGGATTGCGATCTGTTCTGCCATAAGAAATGTTCACAGAAGTTGATGTTGACTTGTATTGCTACTGATTCGAAAGAGCAAGAGGAAGAATTAAAACATCGCATACCTCATCGATTTGAAGACATCAACAATTTAGGTGCTCTGTGGTGTGCTCATTGTGGTTATATGCTTCCTTTAGGCGGCAAGAAGAAGAAGACTAATAAGAAATGTACCGAATGTGGCGTTGCAGCTCATACTAGTTGTTCTTTGTTGGTGTCGAATTTCTGTGGCATGTCCATCGAGATGGCTAATCAAATCTTGTTCGAAATTAAACAAGCGAAACAAAGGAAAGAACAAGGCATTCAACCTCCACCTGTATCTATCTCTATTCCCATCACCACGACGCCGCAGTCGACTTCGCATACTCCGATTGAAGTTAATGTCCAAGATCCTTCAAGAAGCCATTCGTTGGATGCGATGAAGATTACAAAAGAACCTAATCACGTTTTGGATCATCAAAAACAATATAATCAAGCGAAACAAACCTTTTTCAACGAAAAAGTGGCTCGATTAACTACTAATCATTCCTCTTCGTCTATCTCTGAATTGGATCAATCTAAAGATTCAAAGAAAAAGAAAGCCAAGACTATGGGGGATAAAGTGGAATTGCCGAAAATGGATATCCAAGACTTTGAATTTAAGGCTGTTTTAGGGAAAGGAAACTTTGGTAAAGTGATGTTGGCATCTTATAAAAAAGAACCTTCGTCAAAAAAGACACTGTTTGCGATTAAAGTTCTCAAAAAGGAATTCATACTACAAAATGATGAAATTTCTGGTATTAGGACCGAGAAAAAGGTGTTTGTTGATGCTAATAGAGCACGGCATCCTTTCTTGGTCGGTTTACATTCCTGTTTTCAGTCTACTACAAGGTTATATTTTGTAATGGATTATATAAGCGGCGGCGATTTAATGTATCATATACAAACGCAACCATTCGATGAGAAGAGAGCTAAGTTTTACGGTTGCGAAGTCCTCCTTGCATTAGAATATTTCCATCAGAATAATGTGATTTATAGGGATTTAAAGTTGGATAATATCTTATTAACTTTGGATGGTCATATTAAAATCGCAGATTATGGTTTATGTAAAGAAAATATCGGGTATATGGATTATACTGATACATTCTGCGGGACACCCGAATTTATGGCCCCTGAAGTATTCATCCCTTTCTCTTGATATTTTTGTTTAGATTTTGTTGGAACAGAAATATGGTCGTGCTGTAGATTGGTGGGCATTTGGTGTCTTATTATACGAAATGATACTTGGCCAAGTAACCCTCAATAACCCCTTATTTTGTGTAGAGTCCCTTTCATGGTGATGACGAGGATGAAATCTTTGATGCGATCTTGGAAGACGATATACTTTATCCCTATAACATGGCTAAAGAATCGGTTTCTATTTTACAAAAACTCCTAAATAGAGATCCGCAACGACGACTTGGTGGTGGTCCTACCGATGCTTTAGAAGTTAAAGCTCATCCCTATTTTGCAATGGTCAATTGGGACGATGTTATTAACCTGAGAATTTCTCCTCCTTTTAAGCCTAGAATAAAGAACCCGCTAGATGTCTCTAATTTTGATAAGGAATTTACGTCGGAAAGACCGGTTTTAACTCCTACTAATTCGCTTATTTCTAATTTGGATCAGAAAAAGTTTCAAGATTTTGAATATGTTGCGGATTGGGTTAACTAATATAATGTTTTGTTTTTATTTATTTGCAAACCTATAATCAACTGTGATGGATCATGCCATAAAATTCCAGTTAAATCGATCAGATCTTCTACTTGAAATAGTAATATCCTGATTTTAAAATCATTTGATTACATGCAAAGAAATTTGCATACATTTCAATTTCAATTTGATGTTTATTTCAAAATCGCAATGTTTACTCTAGTAAAATAAATTAACAGTGTAAATCCAAATGAAATCATTTCATTTTTCCTCCCTAAATGGAAGCGCTGCAGGACGAATTAACAAGACTAAAAGCGCAAGCAAGGCAAAATGAATCTGATATGAAAATCCTAAATAGCAAATTATTTAAACAAAATTCTAAAATAAATGAATTAGAAACCACCAATCAAATGTTACAAACCGAATACGAATTATTATCCACAAACTTATTTGAAGAAGCTAACGAATTAGTAAGGAAGGAGAAGATAAAATATCAAGACCTCAATACCAAATGTACAAAACTAAGTACCAAATACCAAAATGTGAAGGGCGAATTAGAGATGGAAAGATTACAAATTAAAGAATTGAAAGAAAAATTCAACCTCTTAATATCCGAGAAAGATTATATGGAGAACAAACTCTCACATTCCAGGTCCAAATCTTTTAATGCCAAATTCTCCTTTTCTAATTTATCCACAGTGAACAATTTCACCTCAGATAGTCTGCTCAATTCCAGTCAAGAAAGTAGCAGTTTAGAATCCCCTACAACATCGGTGAATTTAATTATCACAAATTCGAAATTAACTACCACAAAAAGAGATCATCGGTTTTTAGAATTCCAAGATTATGTCCAGGCTTCTGAAGATAAAGGCATCTATTTATCTAGTCCATATATGAAGCGAATCTTAGTTGAAGATATAGAACCAATGTTTTATTTTGTTAAAGCTCTAGATTGGAAAGTACAACGTTATTTATTAAAGTCGACACAAGAAGGTACTCTAAACATCACTTCTGATTCACCTATATCACAAAATTCTTCTCCTGTCTCACAAAATGATTCTCAACTTGGATCGAATAGATGCTATCTTTGTGCTAAAGGAGAGGATGTTAGCTATAAGTTTGGTATAGGTAATAATCAATGGAAAAATCTATGTAGATTTTGTAGAGAGAAACTCATCTCAGTTTGTGACTTTTATAATTTCCTCCGAATGATTCGAACGCGTGTCCTCAAATCCAATACTTCAACCTTGTACTTAGATTCTTTAAATCTGAAATTGTCGTTATTTTTGGTTAGGATTGGTTCTACTTTATCCAATGAGTTCTCTTTGATCCTTAATGATGAGGATACAAGCTTTTAATTTATTATAATAATAAAAATCTTTTTCTATATAAGCAAATGGCCAAGATTTATTTTATCCAAAGGTTTGCTTTTTGACGAAAGAATGTGATTTATAACGCATTAATTTATCGAGGCTCATATGTTAAATTCGTATACATCGATGGGCTAGAACTTTAACCACATTCTACATTTCAAAATTTCTACTTGAGTGTAAAAAGAAACTTTTTTTAAATGAATCGTCGATCAACATCGAAAGAAAACATTCGAATATATCAGTATTCCCACCTACTAATTATTGTAGAGAAAAGAAATGGGACAGTTATTTTGACATCTCATCAACTTTAGAGATTGAAAATAAGATATCACCTCTTTTCCCTCTAATAATCCCTCTTGAAAATTGATTTTTAGATTACTCAATGCAAATTTACTCGAAATATTTAAACCCTAAAAAAGACGAAGACATTATCTTTTTATTCCATCATGGAGCCGGTCAAACTTCCTTATCTTTCGCTGTGCTTATACAGTACATAATTCAACATTTACAAGAAACACAACCTCCTATTGAGAAGAACATCAAATTGATATGTTATGACTGTAGGGCGCATGGTAAATAGGCTTTATATTATTAATATGTATAGGTAATACCAAAATAGAAGATGAATTGGATTTGAAATTAGAAACTTTAACCTCAGATTTAGCAGAAATCCTAACCAAATTAAACAAGCCATGTATATTAATAGGCCATAGGTAACATTTAAACCCTAAGCTTTTGTGTATGTTTAGCATGGGAGGTGCCGTAGTTGCTAATTATGTTTATTCGCAATCGAGTGCCTCAAATTTAGTTCAAGGCGTAGTATTGATAGATATAGTCGAAGGTAGCGCATTAGAAGCATTACCTTATATGGGCTCATTACTTCATGCTAGACCATTAAGTTTTAAGGACGTTAATGAGGCAATTGAATGGATGTAATATCTTCCAACCATTTTGACTGGTTGATTTAGGCTACAATCAGGCGGTATTAAAAATGTTCAATCTGCTTGTATCTCTGTTCCTTCACAGTTGAAAGCTGCTGAGGATGGTAAGTTGGAATGGATTATTGATCTCAAATCTACTTCTAACTTTTGGGAAGGTAATACCTGCATCATGATTTTATTATTTGGATGGTGTTTATAGGCTGGTATCATGGATTATCGAAGAAGTTTCTTGAATCTAAATGCCCGAAATTACTCATCTTGGCTTCAACAGATCGATTAGATAAGGAATTGACTATTGCTCAAATGCAAGGTTCTCTCCTCGATTTTGTGTTGATGTTTAGGTAAATTTCAATTAGAAATGGCGGCTTCTACGGTTGGACATTCTGTTCAGGAAGATAATCCTATCTTTGTAGCCGATAAAATCGTCACGTTTTGGTCCCGAAATTGCAACCTCATTTTACCACCAAAAATGCATTAAATTATTTATATTACATAAATTCAGATTTTATTGGTTTAATATCAATGGTTTATTTATGAATAAGCTCCCTTAAAAATGTATTTAAGTTTTGGGATGTCATCTGTATCAGCTTTCGTTTCTATGAACTTTCTTACAAGGGTTGGAATAGACTTATTGAGTCATATAAATTATGTCGTAAGTCTGCTTAGGCCTTTTGAAACATGTTTAAACTATGTTGCTCGCTTTATAAACAGCTTAAGTGACCTATACGTCAATCTTTGTTGGAAAAATATCCAAAAAGATGCTAGATTATTCAAAAATAGTCAAAATCTGAATTTATAGTTTGCTACTATATAAGGTGTTCTTTTTATTATTCCTATTTAAATATATGAGATAGAGAACTTTTATTTTAGTCAAAACCAAGTTATCTTAAAATCAATATTAAAAGCCCATCTCTAATAATATGTTTCTCTGAAATAAAAGTCCATTTAAAGTGAATTGGAATTATTAGTATACATCTCTAGCAAAAACCATGCTTTCGCTCAAATTCATATATTAGGGCGTTCCGCGCAAAGAGGGAGTCGAAAAAATTTAAATAAAAAATTAACTATAAAAGATATAAAGTTGAAAATTAGTATGTTTATAGATACGAACCTTCTACATCTATTACACTTCTCCATCTTTCGGGTAACTTCTGGATACCATTCATAAAATCTTTAGCATTAAGCTCCTGAATTTCTAATTCATGCCAATCATCATAAATGTTTTTCTTTAACTTCCTCTTTAATTGCCCAAAACAATTGAAATCAGGTGGGCTAATAGGAGGGCTATAGGGAGGATGATCCCAAACCCGAATATTTTCATTAATAAAATACTGCTTTATAAAATCTGATTTATGTGGCTTAACATTATTATGTAATATTATAGGTACCTTAAATTACTTGTCAGGTAACCATTTGTCTAATAATTCGATTAGGAAGTTTTTATAGACTTCTGCAGTTACTGTCTCTTTAGGAGTACAGAGCTTCCAATAAGTAACACCTTGAACATCCATTTGTAGTATTAGCATTCTCTTTCTCTCATATTTAGATTAAAGTACAAATCCAGGTGGGTCTTCATTCTTATTTCTCCAAGATCGAATCTGGTCAGGTTGGGGTTGCATGTATAAAGGCACCCAAGTTTCATCTATTACCAAAGTTCAATTAATTAAGTTATTTTGTCTCGATAAGAGTTGCATATTATTTTTACATGCTAATACTTTATGTTCTCTTTGTTCACCCGTGAGAAAATGAGGTACTCATTTACGTAATAATTTTGTTGTTTGTAAATCTTCTGTTAAATATCGAAATACTGTTGTTTTACTACAGTTTACCCGCATGGAAAGTTCGAGGCANGTTTGTAAATCTTCTGTTAAATATCGAAATACTGTTGTTTTACTACAGTTTACCCGCATGGAAAGTTCGAGGCAAGACCATGTTCTAGTTTGGGCCAACAATTCTTTAATTTTATCTATTATATTTTCATTTTTCGAGACATCACTTGTATCGCCTCCTCGGCTATCTTCGACCACATTGTAGCCTCTCTTAAGCTTAGTAACTAAACATTTGACTGTAATTAGTTTATAGGCACTATTTCCAACTGATTCAACTAATTCTTTATGAATTATCCCAGAACTGTGTCCCACGATTACGCCAAATTTGANCTTTATGAATTATCCCAGAACTGTGTCCCACGATTACGCCAAATTTGATGAAAATCCTCTGTTCCTTATCTGAAATTGAATCTTTTAATTTTTTCAAGCTATTCATTATAATATTCAAAATCCAATTATTCATAAATAAAGCTTGTAGTATATATAAATTAATTTAAAAGCCTTGATATTATTAGTATATTATTAAAGGCGTAATTAAACAAAATTCGAGTCCCTCTTTGCTCGGAACGCCCTAATAATTTAAAAAAACAAAAGTTGCTGAAAAACGGCATTTACATTTTAAGGTTTATAAAAAATACACTTTTCTAAATTTCAAAAATTATTCATGTAATAAATTTTTATTAACCCATCATTTCATATCAACTCCCATTTAATAAAAAGGTTATTAAATCTTTTGTGGATCTCGGGTTTCCAAAATTTTGGTTTCAAAATCTTGACTTTTAGACCATTTTCTAGAAAAGATTTTATATCCTTATGGCTCAAAAAAATATTAATTGAAAAGTATTGATTTATTATATAAAACTGGAATATTTTTGTTTTAACTCGGTTTATTGTCTTTTTACAAAAATATGTTATTCAAATATGAGTCAATTGCGGATAAACACAAAATGAAATTCAGTTGTCATACATTGCAACACATGAAATTGAGTAATAAAATACAGATATTGGATAGAGATTCACTGAAAATCAGCTGCTGTTCAGCTGGAACCTCCTGCAAAACTCACTTGCTGGGAGTTATCATGACTGAAATCGGCTCATATATGAGCTATAAAATTATAGAGAGATCTACCCAATATTTATTAACAAAAGTGAATCATGTTGATATGCGATGTTAAGGAGTACAAAATATAATTTTTTTAAAGGCAAGTGATATGAATGACCCGCTGTTATGCACATAAATTCTTTTGCTTATAAAAGCTATGAAAAACATTTAAAATAAATCTTACCTTTTATTGAAATTCAAGTTTTACTGAAGGTAAGGTGGCTATTTGGATCCTATTGGGGCTTGGATTAGCTACCCAAGACCACCAATAGAACGTCCCCTGCACGAAGACATGGAAATATCTTCAGCAGTCGCTACCCGGTGATAGTAGCGGCTGTCCTTTTGGTACTTCAACTGCATTTCCTTTGCTACAATGCCAGCTTCTGCTCTGCATTCATGCCAGGTCCTTATGACCTAGCTAATAAAGACAAGCGAACACTCACAGCACAAAACTATGCTCTAGATCTGCAGGGCATATTTATATCAGCAAGGAGAAGTTAGTAAATAAAGGGTTAATCCAACATCATAATAAAAGAGACTAAATGTAAACTTTTTATCTAAAGATGATAAAAAAGGTGTTAATGCTATTAAACAATTTTGAAAAGATTCTTAGCCAAAAGAAAAGTTGACAAAGAACAACAGATGAGTGGGAATAAGCAGCTTTCTCAAAGGACCACCGTAGCCCAGATTCCAGTTTAGACAGGTCTGATCTAAATTTTATAACATTTAAATACCTCAGTTTATATCATTTTTATCAAATTTAAAAATGTAACAAGAATGGGTAAGTGGCATTTTGGGCAAATTTTCTCCACCATGTGCGAAACGCATGAAATGGTTTACTATAATCCTTAAACCTCTCACCAATGCTTTATTTTTAGAGGCCAAATATTGACATTAGCTATTAGGAATCGGAATTTCAACCATAGCGTTACAAGATTTTGTAATTCTTAATAGGTATATCAAAAAATGCCATAAAAATTATATTTCAAAAAGAGAAAATGCGATCAAAATGCTCGACACAAACACAAAAAATTGCACCAAAAGTAGGAGAGTAATCAACATGACAAAGAGCAACATCAAGTGCTGGATCAGATGAATTGAGAAAATTAGGTGAAAACACAATTGAAAGATTAGAATAAGTCATTAAATTGATATCTGATTGTTGTGCTACATCATTCAAATTCTTACAAAGAAATCCCAATAATTTCACATGGTTCTCTCCTAGTTTAGATAAGATCTCTTCTTTAATAAACGTTATTTGAGGTTCTATCTGATCTTCGTATGGAAATTCTTTGATTTTCGGATACAATGATGAGGATATAAATGGAGTTGATAAATCCCTTATAAATATCTTAATGATAGAAGCATATATAAAAACATCATTATCATTGAAATTGAATTCTTTATCTGAATAATAAAATGAATAATAAATACCTTCATTTAAAAGTTGCTTTACTACTTTGAGATTTTCCGAGTTTGGAGACCTTCTAAATATACCTTCCTTCTTTATTCCTACAAATGTTTATATTTATTAGTTTACCTTTTTTGATTACTTGGTCCATACATAAAGTCAAAGCTTTTGGTATTTGGCCGTCTTTCATAACATCATCTAATTCTTTTCCAAAAACGAGACCTGGCTTATTAGCGTCAGAAGAGTTAGAGAAATCGTTTGTTTCGAATTTGGAATTATATCTACGTAAAGTTGAAGGATATGAGCTTACTGAAGGACAGGATCTGGTATACTAAGCTGTTTTATTGGTATAATATCGTTTAAAATAGAAATCTTTGTTATCCATACTATTTTGGCAGCGAATTTCGGGCTAAAAATATATAAAAATCGTTTACCTTAATATCGAATTCATAATATAAAATAACCAACTTATCCAACTGTCAGAATGTACAATATAGAGCTTTTTAATATTCTTCTTATATCTATAAATTAATTCTAAAGTTTATATACTTTCTATCCATGTTCTTGTAAGTTTTAAATAGCCAGCTCCAATTAGGTTTATTTTTAATACCTGAGACTAATAATACACAAACATAATCATTATTAACAAGTGAATCTAATTCCAACTTTATTTCTCTAAAGTAATTTTAGGAAAAGATTGTTACTCGAACAAAAGGTCGTAATCAATTTCTTTCTTGTTGGGCAAATGACAGCAGTTAAATTGTATTATTGGTTTTCCTTCTTTATCTATTCCTATTTATTTATACATATGAAATGGTTACCACATTTTATTATTAGTTTCTTTTTCACTAGTTCCTTCAAATCCATTTTGTTGCAATTTCTCAAATTATATAACCATAAAAAAAATTTGAAGTTTCATAGCACCACTAAAGTGTAGATTTTTTGTAAGATGAGAGGAGAACAGAAGAAAGTAGAGTGTGAAATGGATCTAATAACGAAAAAATAGTGTAGTAGATGAATTGCTTTGTTATCATGGCTTCGAAATAAGTGGCATTGAATGATGGTCGGGAGAATTTATACCGATTTGGAAATGGTTTATTGGAGGTTTGTGGTGTTTGAATTTAGTTTACTCTTATCAGAAGTGGACGTTTACGGGTTTAGACTACTTTTGAAGATTTCAGAGAATAAAGGTGTATTAGATATGTGATTTACAATAAACTTGTCTCTTATTTAAAAAAATTGTATTAACTATATTTTCCCATATTTCATAGTTAAGTAAATTGATGTCATGGTTTTGAGAGAAGTAAGAAACATACCATTTCGTACATATTATAATTTAATAGATCATCTATGTGTCTTTATTTAATCGACAATTGCAAATTTTTTTTTCCTTATATGAGAAGTTTCGAGAAATCGTGAATAGAAAAATGAAAACAATGGTTGATTTTATATAAATAAGCCAAAAATACAATAATCGATGGCAGTCTTGTTTCAAAAATGGAATTTCAAATATTTGGGCTTATCGCAAATGAAAAATTCCGGATTTTCAAGCTTTCTAAGAAGAAAAGTTCATTTAGATTTTACATAAATGCGATGGTCTATTATTAAACCTCCTTAAATTTTCTGTATAAATAATCCCAAGAAATTTATTAGTAACACCTGATTTCTAATCAAAATTGCATGACAAAGCAAATAAAAATCATGCAAACAGCATATAAAAGTAATAATCAAAAAAGAATCCATTTAAATTATCATAGTATAATTTAGATAGGTAAAGATAACTATGGTGAAGACATGATATTATTTTACAGTAACGAAATACCTATAGAAATAAATTACGAACTATTGTTGAATCAGATGATACATAAAATACGCACCTCCATGAACGGAAGATTAGATGACATATTAGAACCAAACATGATCATATTTATACACAGCAACTATCGCTTAAGTTTCTTATGGTTGTTCAATTTACTTAATCAAGTCAATCTAAAGTTAAAGAATTTGATGATTTATTATCCTAACATAGTGAGAGCAGATATATTGATCTTTTTTAAAAGTTTGATGCCAGAAGAAATAGCTCAAAATATAATATGGTATAAGAATTTGTATCAATTAAAGTCAATAATTGAGTTTGAACAATTCCATTCCCTCTCCCCAACCAAAACTAGCGATATTAGTGTGGAAAAAGAACCAATACGAAAAGAAAAATCATCTGTAAATATTTCTTCTAACAATAATATTAATCAAACCTTTTTGGGTTGGTTCGGATTTTCAAATAAATCTATCACTGGAGAAGTCGAAGACGATGGCTTTGGTAAATTAAAAGTATGTATGGAACATATATTAAAAGTAGGAATAGAAGAACAAGGAATATTCCGACTTAGTGGACGAAAAGAACAGATAAAGAAAATAGAAAGGCAGTTAAAACAACAACAAAGTTTAGATGGTTTAGAATTGCATTCAATTGCTAATTTTGCCAAATTATTTCTTAGAACTCTAAATCCACCAGTATTTTCAGAACATTTTTATCTAATAATTCAAGATTTAGATTCTGAAAATCCAATAGATTATATAAGGAAAATGATCATGTTCAACTTAGGAATTTGGCAACCTCAATACCTGAATATGCTTAAATCTCTCTTTCAATCTCTTAATAAAATAGCTAGTAGAAGTGAAAAGAATTTGATGAATTCTCATAATTTGGCTATAATATTTACTCCTAATCTTTTTCTTCCATCCTCACCTACTTTGGATGTATTTCTTTGTTTTATTGGCGGACAAACATTGGGAACTGTTGTAAAGCTTTGTATAGATCATTTTGATGAGATTTTTCTTTAGTAATTTTACATAAATCTTATTTTACATATTTCTTCATGATTTTACATTGCTCTATTTAAGGGACATCAGGCAAGAAAATCAACATTTTGGAAATTTGAATACATTGAATACTACCGACCATATAATTAATTAGATTGTTTAATAGCGTGAATAGATTTAATTGGCTAAAATTAGAAATGATCAACAATTAAGTTACATCGTCCGATCGAATTAATTGATAGAATTCAAAATTAAACAACGTATAACAAAAATAAATTATCAGAATTTATAAACCATCTTGATAGCATTTACAAACAACTTTTCTATTCTCATATCTTGCATTTATTCTGAAATAAGTTTTTCATAAACGATCGACGCAAAATCAACATTACTTGAAGAAACGTATAAGGAAATAAATGAGATGATAGACGACAACAAAAAGCAACTCGATTCAGCAAGAGTTTTTAAAAAAGTTACAATCATGAAGTTTTCCAAAGAAACCTTAGTGGCTAAGATGCCCAATGTATGGATATCCATAGCAAAGAATGCAATAGACAGAACCTTGCAGATTGAATCTCTCAGTAAAGATGGCGAGAAGTATATGAAAGAAGTTAAGAGCTTAATAGAAGATGTAGAATATTTATTCGAGTGTTCTGATTTAATAAGCCGAAATTCACAATATCTAAAACATTTAGGCTTGTTAGTATTACATAAAGAATTCCTATTGAATATATCAAAGTTATTAATAGTATGTAGAATGGCTACTTCTCCTTTTCCAACAGATGTTTTTATAAAAGAAATTCCCGATATTTGCAAAGATGCTCGTTTGTCGTTAAAGAAACTAATTAAAGCTAGAAAAATACTATGTAAACCATTTGATGAAAACACTTTATTGGATATGGACGACTTAGGTGGAGATGAAGCGATATCACCAGTATCAAATAGAGGTTCAGTACTATCTTTTGATAATCGCACGTCTGATTCTAGTTTAGATCCTTCTACAAAGACATCATTCGTAAATGACAATTTTATATCCCCTGTTTTAGATAAGATTATGGAGTTTAAAGACGGCATTTCCAATAAAGAACCACCAATCAAATTAAAGAATATACAAAGTTTGAAGGTTGTATCATCGAATTCGCCTGTATCGGCTATTGGAAATGTTGGATTTCAAGATATTGTAGTCGGTTATCCGAACCAAGGCACTACTTTTATGGTTTTCACTGATAGTGAAGATTTATCTTATGATGTTGGAAACGCTAGATTTAGTCTCCCCAAGAGCCCATTTGAGATGGAGAGCATAACCACACAAAGCCCGCCATCAGAGAAAGAGTACAAGAGTATTACAGAAATAAGTCAGAAAATATATGGTGTTATTGAGAATCAAGATAAGTTGAGGGACCTCAAAAATGGAAACCAGATAATAGAGAATATAAAATATCCTTCTTTGAATAAGTCTTTAGATGAATCTATTCAAGTTGATAATTCTATTAAAGCAGCTACTTATGATGATTTCTTCAGCGAGTACAATACAAAGAAAGCAGAATATTATAAACGAAGTTATCCAGTTCATAAGAAACCAACAACACATAGACCTAGAGCCCAATCATATTCTCAAGAAATCCCTTCGCTTATACCTGAACTAGTGAAAGTTAATAAAGATATTAGAAAAAGTCTTACATTTGGTTTATTCGTTAATCCTTTTGATGGTATGGTTTTTGATTCTAAAAACTTTTATAATCCTAATTCCAAGGAAAAATTAAACGAAAGTGTGATATTAGATGCATCGATAACAGCGAAAGATATTATTGATGAGATATCAGAGTCCGGAGTTAACATGGAAACAGATGAAGATACTATTGAATCTCCATTGTCACAAAAAGATATAGAGGTAGCAGAAAAGATGAAAGATGAAATTTCAGACGATCTGGAACTCAAACCAAAAGAAGTCATCGAGAATGCTGAGTCGCCACTATCAAATAAAATCATTGAAATGAAAGGCACAGTCGATGAAATGGCTGAATCATCAAGTCAATCCATAAAATCACTTATTAACGAAAAAATACAACCTTCTCTTTCTAAAAATGCAGAGACAAAAGTTAATTTAGTTACAATATCATTAAGTTCATCAGAAGAATCCCCTCCTAACCAAGAAACAGAGTCTCCATTTTCTAATAAAGGTGTTGAGATGATAAGCAATGGTACATCCACTATGAGTCCTTCAATAGTGATCTCTAATGTAGATGGTATCGAATTGTTACCTCCTGAAGACAGTAATAAAGCAGAATATCAGAGCGAATTAGGAATCACAATGTCAGATTTAACGACTGAGAAAGTGAAATCACCATTATTAGAGAAAGATATGGAATCAGGACCATCAATGGGTACTGTTTCAGATGAATTTGGAGTAGAAACCCCTCTTTCTAGTAAATACAATGCTTTTTTAGAATCTCAGAAACCAATAGAAGTAGTGCCTGGTTTAGAGACCGAGAAAATTAGATCTCCTTTGTCGGATAAAGGTATTGAAGTTGATACTCAAATAAATGCAACAGTAAGTGATGCTTCAATTGAACTGGAAATGGAATCCCACGTTTCTAATAATTATGAGGATATAGTAGAAATACAAAATTCGGATAAGGTACTAGTTTCTGACTTAGAAATAGAGAAGATCGATTCCAATTTTTCGGATAAAGGCATTGAGCTAGAGGATATTAAGAATGCTTCAAATTCCACAAGTCCTTCTGCTCAAGGGGATTCTATGAATGAGCTGCTAATGGAAACGCCAAGAACAGGTAAGGATCCTCTCAATGTTAGCAATGAAATAACCGAAGCAATAAGTTCATTATTAGAAACTACATCTAGTGAAGATAGAGGTGCTCAATCATCCGATTCTGAAAAAGATGTCTTGATTTTGATCAATGATGAATTGATTGATAACAGATCATTAAATGAATCGAAAGATATCACACCCAAATCATCACATACTAATTTCAAGGAAATAACAATCGAAAATACCAATCCAATACCATCATCTTCTCCAGTTCCTGCTATCTTTATTGAGGGTCAAGAAGTTAGACCTTCATTAGAAAGCTTGAAAGATTTACCAAGTCCATCCGCTCAAACACCAAAATTTTCGGCTAGTCCTGATACACTGTCGTCAAAAGAAAGTAAAAATAGTTCAGCGGGATTGAATAAGATGTCATCTCAAGATATTGAGGTTAGATTAGACACTAAAGCTTTTATTATCTCATTCAATGATACTAATTCAGATATCGCTTCTGTTGAGAATTCTACTCCCGATGTTAAATTAGTGGATTCTGAAACATCTGATGGGATAGAAAATGAATATTCAATGGAAATAAGTTCAGATGAAAGCTCAGAAGGAGCAGATAGTTTTACAGATCAAGAAGGATTATTCCAAAATTCCCGAGGCGATATAATAGATTATTTACAAAGTGGAGAATTAGAAAAGACTATATTGAGTCCAATTAATGAGAGATCAAGCGAATATTCACAAAGCAAGAGAAGTGAAATATCATCTTCCCCTTTGTCACAATCAAATAATAGTTTGGATGTTCAAAGCTATAAAACAGGTACATCTACCACATCCCTGGGAGAAGAAACAGTTAGTCCTAGATCAAGTATGATTTCTAGTCTCAAGAATGACACTTTTACTACTATTGATTCTGATACTGATAATCCACAAAGTTCGGATCAAGAATCCACTATTGATAATGTTATAACATCCAGATCAGAAGATAGTAGAGAATCACCAAGAGAAACTTATAGAGTCTCCTATCCAAGATTACAAGACTTAGAAGCGCCACTCGCTTCAGATAATGTAGGGAAGAATTTGAAATCAATGAATTCGTATCAAAAATTCCAGAGATTGAGTTTAGAAATCGATGTCCTAAATAAAGAAATAGCTACCGAAAGACGTAAAAGTTTATTACTAAATGTATCAGTAGAAGCATTTTCAACCACGAGTAAAAGTTCTCAACCTGACGATTCTACTATAAGCCCTTCTTTAAATGTGACCACAACTATGGATACTCAATCTTTATCGGTAAATGATGGTGATAATGATACTAATTTATCTATTTCTGGTTCAGAAGATAGGTTACAAATCAATGAATCTATCTCCAACAACCCATTCTTAAGCAACAACCCCAGTACATCTTACGATGCAAGATCGGCTTTTTCGGACCCAAAGAGTTTTTTCACTATGAAGACAGCCTCGAAATCTATCCAAGTTGAAGAATCAGATAGTTTTAGTAATATATCATCACAAAGTTCGATGAGTTTATCAGTGCAAGAACATAGTCAAAATGTAACCAAAACCGAATCGAAACAGAGAGATTCTCGAGTTAGTATGGCGAAATCATCTGAATATATGGGTGAAGTGAAAACTCCAATTCGAGAATTCACCATTCGACCAACGTCCAAAATATTCGCTGTCTTACAATATGCTACCGATAGTAGTTCCGTCTCTTTCGACCAGAATGTTGAATTACCAGAAGACATGGATCAAACAACCACTACAGCGGATGAATCTCTAACACCTAACGTTGGATATGCTAGTTCGGACGATGAATCTGTTAAAATGGAGCAAGTGAGATCGAAAGTTATTAAACCTCAAAATATGAAACAATTTATGGAAATGGGATTTAAAGCTTCTTCTTCCACCAAGACATCTGTTCGAAATAAATCGATCCGAGATGATGCCTCGAGTGTGAAAAGTAAAGGAAAGAGCATGAGAACTGCTTCTAGCGTTCATAGTAGACCTTACAGTCTGAAAGATAATGATGGGGTTAGAAAAAGTGTTGAGAATATCATTAATAAACATCTTAATGATGAAGAGATCAAAGATTCAGAACAAGAAAAAGTAGAACAACCAAAAGAAGAGGAAGGGCCAAATGTAGAAACAGAAGAACCTGAAATGGATCAAGAATTAGAACCTGAAATTAACCATGAATCAGAAAAGAGTCAAGATTCGGATTTAAGTTCCTCTGAAACCAGTCAAGATTCCTTAGTAGAAGGGCAACCAAAACGAGTAGAAGGACTTAAAGATAGTTCGAATCAACCCATCTCTTATCAAGATAAAGATATCATAGTCGACAATAGCGAGCATGAAGATGAAAACGAATTTAAATTACTTAATCGACGTACTATGAGTAAATTATCAACTAAAACAACTGGTACTAGTATAACTGAGACTTCTATTTTGAGTAATGAACAAATGTTGTTGGATTCGGTGGATACTTTTGATTATTTTGAAGATACTAGTAAAACTGATACCAAAAGATCACGTAGAAGTATACCATTAGAACATTCCTCTTCCTCAACAAGTACCTCCAACTCTGACTCTGGTCATGAATCTATTGAGAGTAATAAGGATGGTATCAAGAGTCATAAAGGAGCACAGATCAATACGGCTAGCGAAAGTTCACTTATAGGTGATGTAATAGATATTTCGGGTACTACTGAAGATTCTTCATATAAAAAAGATGAAAAGGAATTGAAAGAAAGGAATCAACAAATTACGAAACTACCTCCTACGAGCACGGCGGGTTCTGATAGCTTCGTTACAATCTCCCAAAATAATAGTATTTTAGCCTCATCTCGTAATATAACTATCGAAGAAGCTAGTAATCAGATTAGAACTCCTCAAATGACGCCTATTGATGAAGCCACCCTCCAACCATTGGAAATAAATAATGATGAAAAGATGGAGTTGCATACTAATTCTTTACATGAAGATAAGATTCGAGAAATATTAGATAATAGGATAAGTTTACCGTCATTAGACAAATTACGAAAGAGATTAAGCTCGAAGACACCATTAACCATTCAAACACCTCTATTATCATCACATAGGATGGGATCGAGTTGTTCCCAATCTATGTATTCGACTTTATCAGCCGCATATGAACAAGAGGATTACTTCTCTAAATCAGCACCTGACGCTATTGAAGTGAAAAATCAATTATTGTGTAAGAAAGTTCTCACTCATTTAATAGAAGAATGGTCTACTAAGCCTATTGATAAATTAGAAGAATTATTCCGTTATGTAATGAATCCCGATACGAATATCGCTGAATTCGACCTCATACTTGAAGAAGCAGTAAAAGATTTGTTCCCTCTGTTTTCCATCTTTGAAGAATTGTCGATGAACTCATTTAATACGAAGAATTCGTCAGAGATGTGGTTTAAGAATGCTAACTTTATGCAATCTTTCCAATTCGATATTATGCAAGAGTTTGTGATACGTAAAGCCACTCTGTATTCAGATTTAGATGAAACGCTACAAGCGGTGGATTCATTTGATACTGACCTCAATATCGATCATCGACAATCGCTAACCATCATGCTAATCAATGCTGTCAAGGGATATGAAGAAGTTACTCTAGTGTCCAAATCACTTATTAAGAGTGATAACTTCTTACAGATTTTTTGTAACCTTCTGGATGTAGATGAAGACGATGAAACACATGGGTTAAAAAGCTACAAATCTACACTATCCCAAATCAATCACCCAAAAACCGATGATGATTTCGAGACTAAATTGCGCAAGAGACTATGTACTGAAGCGCGAAGTTTATTGGTTCGATTTATGGACTTGAAAGAATTGAATGTATTTCGAAAAGAACAAGCACTAACTCTAAGTTCGGAACCTAAATATTTGGATCAATTGGTTGATCAATCACGTGCACAATCTGTAGCTTTAGATTCGAGTTCTTCAATGTCTGGCCCGTCAATGCAAGAAGTCGTTACTGCGAAATTTGTTGCTAACTCCATGCCTGAATCTATTATTGATGAAGTGGACAGTAATCATGATATTGAGATCACTATTGATGACGTGAAGAATAGTGAGTTGAGTGGCCATCATGGTGTTAAGATCATGATTGATGAGGTTAATACACCCTGTAGAAGTACAGACCAAAAGAGTATGAATGATAGTGTTGAGTATAAAAGTGCTCATGAAAGTATGGATGACAAGAGTGTTTATGAAAGCGTTGAACAAAAAAGCGCTCATTCAAATGTTAAACAAGATAGCATTCACGAAAGTGTTAATCAAAAGAGTATCAAGCAAGAAATTATTCGTGATGGAAAGAGTATCAAGAAAAAAGTCATTGATAATCGACAAAGTGAATTTATAATGGATCTTGACAGTTCATCCGAAACCGAGTCCGAATATGAAAACACAGCTAAAAAACTTGAATCATCACCTAAAGAGATGGAGACAGATAAAGAGATCGAGGCAAGTAAAGACAAACAGAGCGAAGATAAGTCAAGTGATACCAATAAAGACTCTGAAAAAAGTGAAGGATGGCCATCAACAATGGGATCATCCGAATTGCAAGGCACTTCTGTTGATCCAAAAAAACGAAGATTAAGTATTCGTCTAAGTCAATATTCCAAAAAGACCGAGACGGAAACTGAAGGTGAAGAAGAGCAAACACATCAAGGTGGAAAGAGAGGATCCGGAATGCAATCCTTGTATTCCGGATCTTATGCAACTGAAACAGATGATGAAAAGGCCCATACCGCTATTAAACATTCCAAATCCCTAGACACCTTAGCAAAGAGTGAAGGACCTGAGACTGCAGGTCTGGAAAGTGGACTTGAGACAGGTACGCCACCAGTACAAGTGAAGAAACTAGCTGGAAATGAAGATGTTGGTACACCTCCTATAGAAAAAGTGAAAGATGATTCTTTGTTGAACATCCAACAGTCAGCACCAAAACAATCATTTGAGACGAGAAAGTCGTTAGATTCATCGTCTATCGCGCTATCTAATTCGAGCGCTCCGGTGGATGGCAAGGAGCAGAAACCAAGATCGAGAAGTTTGAGTTTGGCCCTGGGGGTTTTGAAATTCCGAAAAGGGACCGCAATGGGGAACAAATTCCTCACTTATATCGCTCCACATGGTGATGAGTATCGCAGTAACGAAATGATGCCACCAAATCCTTATTATAAAGGCCGCGCTGATGAAGGTAAGAAACGTAGTAGGAAAGGTAGTTTGGCATCTCAACTCTCTAACAAAACTAATCCATCAGGCAATAGTTCACCTAACACGAGTCGGAAATCTTCCCTAGCACCATCGCCGTCAAATAGTCGTAAGAATTCAGTCTCAGAGGCTCTACCTTCGATGCCGAGAAGTCGTAAGAATTCGATATCAGAAGCTACACCTCCTCAACCTAGAAGTCGTAAAAATTCAATTTCCGAAGCCCCAAATAGTAGTAAGAACTCTATTATTGATACACCGACGGAATTAGAAAATTCAACCTCCACAACCGGTACCATCAAACGTAGCATGGTTTCAGGTAGTAGGAGAAGTTCTATGTCGGTAAAACCGACATGGAAAGAAAATCGTAGAAAGTCTACAGCTTCCAGTTTTAGAGAAAAAAGATGGTACATGGGCTATGAATATGATGTTGAAGATATTGTTTTCAAAAATAACCAAATATTCACTTCTACTATCGAAGCCCTTGTCGAACGTCTTACCCTGCATGATATATCGGTCGATTCCAAATTGGTCGAGACCTTTTTGTTGACATTTCGTTCTTTCTGCAAGCCAATTGAATTCCTTGGCCATTTGATCGATCGATTTACACTGGAGCCGCCAGAAGGAATAGAAGATGATGAATTGGAAGTCTGGAAAGCTCAAAAACTAACGACGATCCGCATTCGAGTGAACAACGTGATCAAAATATGGCTCGAGTCTTACTTTTACGAAGACTCGGATTCTGAAATCCTCACTCCTTTAAGTGCTTTCGTGCAAAAGCAATTGTTGGAAGCTATGCCTACAGCGGGTAAAAGATTGTTGTCGATTTTGGAGGAATTAAAAGGTAAAGTTTCTGGTATGGATTCTAAAGGTAGATCTAAGAGTATGGATCTCCTTGCTGCAGCGGCGCTATCGAAATTACCCAATGCTCCTTCACCGCAGCCAGTTTTGGCAAAAAATATTTGTAAGGACTTGATAGCTGATCTGCCATTTATCATCTTGGATCTGAATCCTTTGGAAGTCGCAAGACAATTAACGTTGATGGATTGCGTCAATTTCCGCGGAATAAGACCCCATGAGCTGATTGGATTGGAATTCTCAAAGAAATCTAATTCCACGAAATATGTTCGCTTAATGACAGATGCCACCAATGAAATCACGTCTCTGATTTGTGAATGCATATTGAAAGAAACAGAGCCCAAAAAGAGAATGATCATATTGAAGTACTTTATCTTGTTAGGAGAAGAATTGCTCAAACTAAAGAATTTCAATTCTTTGATGCCCATAGTAGGCGCCTTGAACTGCTCGATGATTGGCAGGCTGAAGCGAACATGGGCCTTATTGCCACCAAAGCAAAAAGCTACATTCGACTCTTTGAGGAAGGCAACAGATCATGGACGGAATTATGCGGATTATCGTAAAGTATTGAGAGAGACTCAACCACCATGTCTCCCATTCTTAGGTATCTACCTTACAGATATGATATTCACGGATGATGGTAATGAGACTTTTAAGAAAGATGATCAAAAGAAAACGGTCAACTTTTCCAAATATTACAGAGTCGTCTCGATTGTCCATGAAATCCAGAAATTTCAAGCTCCATATAACTTGATTGGGGTTAGAGAGCTTCAAGAGAGGCTAAAGAGATGGATGTCTTTTGCTAACTCGAAATGGGATGAAGATGAATTATACAAACGTTCCCTCGCATTAGAGCCGAGGAATCCAACTCAGGTTCCTTTAACTATTAAAACTGAAAATAAGATTGAGAAGAAGAAATCGGGTGATACCATAGTGTCATTGTGTAGTCAGGCTTATTTTTAATTAAATTTTTTATCAAAAACGTTTTGATTTGCTATAAATAAGGATTAAATGAGTAGAGTATATATAAATTTTTTAATAAGAACTATATTTAGGAGGTTGTTCGTTATATTTATCCGTCTGATAAGTAGGAAAAAATGGATATTATTGATTCACTTGAGGACTATTATAATCAGTAGAGACCACTATGGGCGGCTTCGTTTGTTGATGATTATAATCCGTAGATTGAGCAACAATAGTATCATCAGGATCACAGCATATCTCAATATTACAATATAGCGCAAAACATAGGATCATTAGCCCAATAAGAACACACCAAAGAATAGCACACAATGGTTGACTATGATCATATTATATGAATATCTTCTTGCTTCTAAACTTTTTATTACATTTTTTTGTTATATCTTCGTTCCTACTCATTTTATTAGGGCGTTCCGTGAAAGAGACACTCGAATTTTGTTTAATTACGCCTTTAATAATATACTAATGATATTAAGGCTTTTAAATTAATTTATATATACTACAAGCTTTATTTATGAATAATTGTATTTTGAATATTATAATGAATAGCTTGAAAAAATTAAAAGATTCAATTTCAGATAAGGAACAGAGGATTTTCA
>NIPM01000774.1:16764-50259 GCA_002738285.1 Holacanthella duospinosa | reverse complement strand
TTTACCCGCAGACTAAGGCAAACAGAAATGGAAAATTATTGTAAATATGTGTCGTAGTTTAAAATACTCTTCCTATATATTGCACTAAGAGCGGAGACATTTTTGGACATAAAACAGACCAAAATTAACCAAATTATAGTAACATCTCACAGCTTGCATTTCCACGTTAAAATATATCTCGGCACAGACTGCCTATACCGCAACGCATTTCAGTCATCAAAGAACGTCAATTTAAAATTTCCACGAGAAAGTTAAATGAAAAAGGTTTTATTAGTTTATTCTAAGTCTCTTTTGCCTTTGAATAATGTCCAAACTGGGTTCCTGGTTGTGAGGAGAGTAGTGTAGAGTCAAAATATATAATCCAAAAAGATGTGGGCTAGTATTTCTATGTTGCCATTTAGCTGCTTCACTAAATTCAGGACCGGTTCTTTGCAACATAGGCAAACAATGTAAATCCAACTGGAAATCATGTAACAATATAACATGCGTGCGAGTAGTTCAATATGAATCACATTTTTTACAAAAAAAATACAACTTTTTCTTGATTTTAATGAAGATAAAACCGAACGAAAAAATTAGGTAATTACAATACAACATTACTACTTTACGTAGTTTACGAATGATAGAAACTACACTGCAATTGACTAATGCTGATATGTTCTTATAAAAAAAAATTTCTGAACAAAGTGCGTCTTCTCCTATAATCTTCAAGGAACATGTTTCAGTTAACTCTTTTAATTCGAACAGATATGTTCCTTAATTGACTCTTTCTATTGATAAATAAGTATTCAAGATGTTATTCTTAATCACAGTGCTTATTTTGATTGTATTAATTGTAGTTTTTTTTAAAATAAACTAATTGAATTGAAAATTAAACTTGAAAAACTACTTTTTCCGGGTAAATCTTCCTAACATAAAACCTGAACAGTTAGGGCGCCGCTTGCCTATCAACTATTAAAAGCTCAACTCAACAATTAAATATCTAATATAAACAACATCCTATTCAATAAATCTAACAATTAGAACAATAGAATTTTGAAAATTATAATCTTTATTTAATAATAAAATTATTTTGAATAAANAATTAGAACAATAGAATTTTGAAAATTATAATCTTTATTTAATAATAAAATTATTTTGAATAAAACAATTACTTTAAGTCAAGAAAAATCTAGCTCAACAATGAGTTTTCCAATTCCAATTGTTCTGATTTTCTACTCAAGGTAAGACTCAAGGTAAGACTAAGGTACTATAGCTTGGACAAAATCATAAAAAGTTTCTGGACTCCCTGTCTAGCCAAGACTACAGCTTCTAGAATAGAATATTAGAATTCAGACTGCAAAAAATGTTTCGATAAATTAGATTTCTCACACGCATCTTGACTTTAGCTACAAAATGTATCATACATAAATTCTCTCTGTTCAAGATAGTTTCCTATTACTTTCGAGAATAAGGATTGACAAATTTATTCTTAACATGTAAATTAAAGTTTGCCGTCACTGTTTCATCATATAGGAAACAAGCTTTGGAAACCAATATCTTTAGTTATTTCATTTACCTACACTTTGCAATTTTCACACAAATTTGCTAATTAACAAGTTTGAATTTTCTTTGAATTTAATCCTGAAGGCTAAAAAGATAGTCACGTGCAAAATTTTTTTCTTATTTAAAATGCACTAATCTAATCCAAATGCATCAGGAAGTAATTAAAATTTGGCACAAACTTCATGTGGCGTCAGCAAACTAATTTCAAATCTTTTATCTGTAATTTCTCTTAACAAAATTGTTGCTTGTGGAGTAAAGTTCATACTCATAACTAGTATTTTTAAACTACATCATATAACTCATAATAAAGGCGTTTTGTTGTTTTATGAGTATGTATTACTCACTTTTAAATAAAATTCACGCTGGTAAACTGGTTATTTACCACAATATAGCTAAATTATTATACAATTTAATATTATTTTCGTTGCACGACTATGTTTAGGAATATATACGACCTTCGGCGTTCGATCACATTTAGACTCTGCTAAATTTTGTACTTTTGATATGATAATCCACCTCATTGAGTCAAGTTTATGATTCTAGTCTTCACGTGAATATGAATAACCATTCTATCGTAAATTTACCCGCAGACTAAGGCAAACAGAAATGGAAAATTATTGTAAATATGTGTCGTAGTTTAAAATACTCTTCCCATATATTGTGCTAAGAGCGGAGACATTTTTGGACATAAAACAGACCAAAATTAACCAAATTATAGTAACATCTCACAGCATGCATTTCCACGTTAAAATATATCTCGGCACAGACTGCCTATACCGCAACGCATTTCAGTCATCAAAGAACGTCAATTTAAAATTTCCACGAGAAAGTTAAATGAAAAAGGTTTTATTAGTTTATTCTAAGTCTCTTTTGCCTTTGAATAATGTCCAAACTGGGTTCCTGGTTGTGAGGAGAGTAGTGTAGAGTCAAAATTTATAATCCAAAAAGATGTGGGCTAGTATTTCTATGTTGCCATTTAGCTGCTTCACTAAATTCAGGACCGGTTCTTTGCAACATAGGCAAACAATGTAAATCCAACTGGAAATCATGTAACAATATAACATGCGTGCGAGTAGTTCAATATAAATCACATTTTTTACAAAGAAAATACAACTTTTTCTTGATTTTAATGAAGATAAAACCGAACGAAAAAATTAGGTAATTACAATACAACATTACTACTTTACGTAGTTTACGAATGATAGAAACTACACAGCAATTGACTAATGCTGATATGTTCTTATAAAAAAAAAATTTCTGAACAAAGTGCGTCTTCTCCTATAATCTTCAAGGAACATGTTTCAGTTAACTCTTTTACTTCGAACAGATATGTTCCTTAATTGACTCTTTCAATTGATAAATAAGTATTCAAGATGTTATTCTTAATCACAGTGCTTATTTTGATTGTATTAATTGTAGTTTTTTGTATGTGGGATTGGAATTTAATTATCAATAGCATCAAAACTTCAAAAAGAGATTTCAGGTAATTGGNTGTATGTGGGATTGGAATTTAATTATCAATAGCATCAAAACTTCAAAAAGAGATTTCAGGTAATTGGCATTCGCATTAATGTACAAATGAAACAAGTATTATCATTCACCGATGCTTACAAAAGATATTTTTATAATTGTAAAATTATACTAATTTATGTAAATAAATAAAAGTAATTGGTTATACCATTATATATTATAACGTGATTATAGGGTATTATATAGTATAAGGTTACACCATTGTAGGTCATAGAGCTACAATGGTATAACCTTCAAGTTGGTAAAGTTGACCGATAAATGAGTGCTTCGGCATTGTAGGTGTTGGATAGAAAGTGACCTTTCTCCACTTTCCTTTGCGTCGCTTTCTTCCACTACCCATGCGACAGACGCCTTTAGGCGCCTGACGTCTGGTTCCCATTCTTTACAACATCTCACTTCGTCATACTTCTGGAAATATGATTTCCAGAAGGGCGTATAACTGTCTCCCCAGCCCTCGTCCCGTCAACATCTCTCCCAAGACAGTCAATTCGGATTTCCTTTTTCCCATTTACGTNTGTCTCCCCAGCCCTCGTCCCGTCAACATCTCTCCCAAGACAGTCAATTCGGATTTCCTTTTTCCCATTTACGTCTTGTGATTGTTTGACATCTGACTAAAATCTTCCCTAGATAATCCCCCGAGCCTTATCCTAAATCCTATTCCCACCATCCCCATTTCCGTCTAACATAGATATTATGATGTCGTTAANCCCCCGAGCCTTATCCTAAATCCTATTCCCACCATCCCCATTTCCGTCTAACATAGATATTATGATGTCGTTAATGAAGTGATGACTTGTTCGATAATTTTGGAAATTGAGAGAAATAATCATACAAAAACTTGATGATCCAAAGAAATCCCTTAAATGTAGGCATTAACGGCGATTAGATTTTTTATTCCGTCTTATATAATACTAAGTAGACATAATATGCCAATTTTAATAACGTTGTATTCTTCCATTGAAGAAACAATTTGCCAAATTCAATATAACGTTGTATTCTTTCACTGAAGAATCAATTTTCCAAAAGTAATGTTCACGTAACACAAATTTTCTCCGCTGTCAATAACTATAAAAAAAATTTTTTCATTATAAAATCCAACTAACCTGCATCAACATTAAACTAATTGAGTTGAATTTAAGTAACAGTAGATACACTTTTTGTGCAAATTTTAAAGAGAAACTATTTATTATGTATGAATAAATTCAATGTAGAGGATCTATTACTGTTTGTCTCTCTTCAATTTGCCTGTAACGTANTATGTATGAATAAATTCAATGTAGAGGATCTATTACTGTTTGTCTCTCTTCAATTTGCCTGTAACGTAGGTTAGTTTACAATTATCAATGAACCACTTTTGTGTATTTCCACAACAATTTAATAATATACCTACACATTAATCCTTTCTTTGAAAATAGTACCATTTACACAAATTTTACAAATACTTTCTGTTTAATATGTTGAAGAGGAGCCATGAGTTTCATTCTTGTCGAGATGCGCCTGTATCATGCAAGAAAACATAACTTANAAAGAGAAACTATTTATTATGTATGAATAAATTCAATGTAGAGGATCTATTACTGTTTGTCTCTCTTCAATTTGCCTGTAACGTAGGTTAGTTTACAATTATCAATGAACCACTTTTGTGTATTTCCACAACAATTTAATAATATACCTACACATTAACCCTTTCTATGAAAATAGTACCATTTACAAAAATTTTACAAATACTTTCTGTTTAATATGTTGAAGAGGAGCCATGAGTTTCATTCTTGTCGAGATGCGCCTGTATCATGCAAAAAAACATAACTTGACTGTCAACAAAGTATTTGAACAAACAGCTAAAAATTTCAGAGGCAAAATTTGTTTCTATTTCAAAAATGAAAAATGGACTTTCCGAAAGGTATGTAAAAAACTAATTACTGTAAAATAATAATTTCTGCAATTATTTATCGACAAATTGATTAAGAATACAGGTTAATATCGAAGTAAGAATTTTTAAACTCTAAAAGTTTGGGATGTTTCAGGTCCAAGAACGAGTAAATAGTGTTTCCAACTACTTTTCTCAAGAAGGCTTTAGAAAGGGGGACACAGTGGCTATATTTATGGAAAATAGACCTGATTATGTGTGTCTTTGGTTGGGTCTTTCGAAGGTAAAAGCTAATTTTTTATACAATCGCTTAATAATTCGAAAATGTGTTAACATTATGAATTAAATCTTTTTTTCTGATGGAATATACGAATAAAATTCATAATTCACTTAGGGGCTATCAATATATCAATAGCTATATAAGTACTAGTTATACAGTGATAGTAGGAAACTTAACCCTAGCACATTCATACTTACATACTTTTAAACAGAACTAATTTATGTCGGAATCTTTTTTTCATATAACTGTATTGTCAACTGAGAGAGTACTTATACAGAATATCTACTTATAAGTAAGTCAATGTTGATAAAATCGCTCTATATTTCTTACTGACTTCATATTGCAATAGCGTAGGGACCTTCCTCTTTTATTTTCTANAGTACTTATACAGAATATCTACTTATAAGTAAGTCAATGTTGATAAAATCGCTCTATATTTCTTACTGACTTCATCTTACAATAGCGTAGGGACCTTCCACTTATTTTCTAGTTGTGGAAAACAAATGCCTTATAAATTCAGGTTATGTCTGTGAGAAAATTTTTTCTTAAATGTTAAAATTTGGATAAAAGAATGGAAAATTAGGATGTGGAGCAAAAATGTTTCGTATCTTCAATGAGAAGTTTATGGTTTTTGAAAATTGAAATTTCTAAATCTGTTATTGAAACAGCAATCGTACATCATGTAAAAAAACACCCCATAAATTTCTGTTTCGATGCATTTATAAATTCTTCTCCTAGTTATCTGCAAATGTTTGCCTTTTCTGCTAGATTCAACTTTTCAACGCGGTTTTTGAAACTGATACTTACCTTCATAGAAAAAATGTTTGAAAAACAAATATTCAAATTTATACGTTAATATTTGGCATATTTCACAAAATATTTCAGAAAATACACATGATGCAACTGTTTTATATATGGACTATTTCGATTTATACTAATAGAAAAACTATATATTATTTGAAAAAGTATTAAGAAAACTTCCTTTAGTGTTGTATATAGATTTAAGAAATTTCGTTTGTGTCGAGTGATCAGATATAATCGGTTTTTGCATTCCAAAATTTGATAAGTGTTATTATAAAACAAAGGAAGAGGAACCTATAGAATTAGCCAACAGGTGTATAAGAAGTTAAAACAAAGAAATTATTAAAATATACTCAAAGCCATGCTGAACAAGGTTGTATGTGTCAGAGGTTGGGAGATAGCTTCATTTGACCTATATAATTCAGGTCAACAGTTTGATTTGTTTATTCCTAGACATGTGACATATCATTGGAAAGCTCTTGGCATTGAGATCCTGAGTGTAGTTATGAATCACCTATATGACCTGTATGAACGCTATAGGTCATCTTAGTTTATAGTTTTGTCGCTAGTTGGTTGTACACTAATTAATTAGATTTTGCCAGCTACTGAAATGATTGCGGCATACCATTTATCTCCTAATATGTTGGAGAAGTGAAAGAAAGAAAGCTAAATGTGAGCGGAGTGGATTTTCATGGTTTAACCCGTGAACCAGTTTTTATTTACGTAAACTACGTCTAACAGCGAAGATCACTTGTTTGGTAAATGTATTTTACGTCATAGCCATTTATTGCCAAAACCTTAAATATATTGACATACAGGTGTTAAACCAGAGGTGATAGGTCATTCATAACTACATTCATCATGATAATGCCAACAGAAATTATGATGTCAAATCATTATAGATGTCAAACTGGTTAATTTGGTGGCCTATGCAGGTCAAATGAAACGATTTTCCGACATGCCACCTTCTATTGCATGCGAATAAGTATATTTGAGAATATTGTTTTCTAGCTTTCCAGATACACAACATCTAATACTATTGTTCCATAGTCTTTTGTTTTTCATCCATCTTAAGATCATAGAGGTTGTCAGACCATAATTCATATTGCAAGCTGAAAGTTGAGTATGTTAGGTAAACATACTTTATTTTAGCTAGTTAAGTAAAACTCTATCCATCCCTGTTTTTATCATGTTATTTTAAAATACTCAAAACGTAACCAGTAAACAATGGTGCACATAATAACTTCAAATGTAGTTTCTGCTATTGAATTATTGTTGTGTTTGAGATTTGGGGATGAGTGGGATGTCCTAAGTGGACCAACTTTTCACAACTTGCATCATATTTAAAATTACGCCCGTTCAATTTTTATTTATCAACGGGATAAGCTCTCTTGAAGAAAGACTTTTATAGGTTAGAGGGTTTGCTATCATTTTATATGGCATAGAGAACAGAATTGTTGGCTCACTGGCTTTTGCTTGAAAAAGACAACTTTTTGTAATTCAAAACGATGAAGCTACTAAACTACATGCTTTGCTCTAAATTTTTTAACAATTTTTCTAGCAGCTTTGAAAAGTAAGGTATAAAAATGCTAATTTTTTGAACGTTTCAATTTTTGTAAGTTTTAGTTGACAAGTTAGTGTCCTATTACATGGTTTCATGTTTTAAAACGATCAACCAAACATGACAGGAATCTTTAAAAAAATTTATATTTTAGTATCTCTTACTCAACTCATCAATAGTCTTCAGTAACTATTAACAATTACAACAAAAAATAATTTTTCTCAAAGATTTATTTACAAACAGCTGTAAAATATTTGATTTCTCTAGCAAAACTCATAAGGTCAATAGTTTCTTCTCTTTGCCGTATCCCTTAAAGTCCCATCTGCACGGAAGTTTGCCGCACGCATTTACAAACTATAAGTTTCTGAAAAAATTTTTTTTGCCATCTATCGACAAATGAGGAGTTTGTTCTACTGCCTGTGACGTATATGTGTGACAAAACATTAAAGCAATAAGTCTACCTGGCTCTTCTTGCATAAAATAATTCAAAAAAAATTTCAAAATTCTAATGTTAAAATTTTTTAAATCGTCTGAATGGTAGATCATCTAACAGGTCACTCAGTTCTCATCATGATGGAAGTTCGCCGCACGCTCTTGTATGAGATTGTAACGATCACAGTCGCTGCAAACGCCGGAATAATAATAATTATTATTATTCCTATGTACAGTAAAGTTCGGTTATAGTGAATTTAGGGACCGGCAGCATAGGTTCAGTATAGCCGGAGTTCATTATATCCGTATAGTGAACGGACACTTCAATTTCTTAATTGTTCATTATATCCAAATATTTTACTATAAATTCAGCTAAGCTGATTTAGAGAAGCACTGGGTAATGGGGATTTGCTTGAGACCGTTTGATGAGCGCAGAATCCAACTTTGGATAGTTACATCGGCGTTGGCGTTTTATATTCTAAAAATTTGATATTTGAATTTTAGCTAATTGCTTAAATGTAAACTAATTATATTTCAACACTTATTATTAACTTACACCACTAAATCTTTGAAAGTCTTCGTCAATTGTAAATTTTGATTTCAAAATAAGAGAAATTGTAGACTTTCCAATCTTATACTTCTCACATAACATTTGGCGAGGTGTGTAGGAAGACAGTGCAGCAATGATATCGAATTTATCGTGTAAGGACAACGCAGTGCGCTTTTGGCCTGATTTTGACATTGTGAATTAGTAATTTACTTAATAAACTAAAACTNAATTGCTTAAATGTAAACTAATTATATTTCAACACTTATTATTAACTTACACCACTAAATCTTTGAAAGTCTTCTTCAATTGTAGATTTTGATTTCAAAATAAAAGAAATTGTAGACTTTCCAATCTTATACTTCTCACATAACATTTGGCGAGGTGTGTAGGAAGACAGTGCAGCAATGATATCGAATTTATCGTTTAAGGACAACGCAGTGCGCTTTTTGCCTGATTTTGACATTGTGAATTAGTAATTTACTTAATAAACTAAAACTCACTCATAGGTTAACATACAAGTCCGGTGCATAGATGGGCAGGCATAAAAGTATAAGGAACAGTAGTAGCAAATGGTCTCATTACGGAATTCAGACATATTTCACTATAACCGGACAAAATGACTCTCGGGACCGGTAGGTTTGGTTCACTCAGGCCGGAAGTTCAGTATAGCCAATTTCATTATAGCCGGACTACTTAACACATAATCTCCCATTTGCTTGGCAGGGACCGGATAGTGTGGTTTTCTATAGCCGGAGTTCTATTATAGCCGGAGTCACTATAGCCGAACTTTACTGTATTATCTTTATTCCTGGTCGCNGCTATAGCCGGAGTTCTATTATAGCCGGAGTCACTATAGCCGAACTTTACTGTATTATCTTTATTCCTGGTCGCGAAGATTGTCGTCGACCAGTCTTAATCTAACTTTTGACTGTAGAGAATATAATAAAGATCTCTCTCTCCTACCCTACCAAAGTTGGTTTCATTGGAAAACTAGGATCCATCATTTCCGTGACCTTTTTAGGTCACAGAAGAGGAACGATGGATCCTATAAGATAGTGCGATATACCTCCATTAACATGGGACGTAGTTTGGAATTGCTTTCGATGAGTAGCCATGAAGATGGGAGTATATCGACCAATTAGCTTCAGGGGTTCTAAGGGATATCACATTGAAACTGTATAATCATGTATTATTTTTTGTTGATAGTTGGGCGTGGTTCCTGCACTCATCAACACAAATTTACGAATGAAAGCTCTTGAACACTGTCTAAAAGCAGCGAATGTGAAGGGTATCATATTTGGCCAGGAACTCTCCACAAGTATGAAAATAATATGTTGTATGATGAAGCCTATAAAATTTAATGTTTGATATAAATTTTACATGTTTAAACATTGTTCATTTGGAAGTAATGAACTTGCCAGGTACGGTTGTAATTTTAATGTAATTCCAGCAGCTATTCCAAGTTTATGAAAATTAAGTGTTACAAAAATAAGTAATTTAAGACTCGATTCACCCTCGATTGATGGTTCCCAACAAGAACCATCAAACGCGTGTTTTCAAAATTAATTTAAACAAAGTTGCTATTTGTTTTTAAGTATCAGAATCATCAAACTTAAATCAGAATCGCATGACCTTAACTTTAGCTGCCATGTAGTTTGATTAGAAAAACACCAAAATTTCACAACTAATTTTGTTGAGGAAGAACTACCCTGGTGTTATTCTAATGCTCAAGATTGAAAATTAGTGAATCAGGTTTAAAAAATCTAACATTTTAAGTGACTGCTTAAAAAGTGATAACTGTTTAAAAATTCAATTTTTCAAATATAGTTTTGGGCTAATCAAAACGTAGTTGGCAAAAGATATAAATTGAATTGCCTACTAAAAGTTGACTTTCAAATGCCGTTACGTTTTAACCTGTGAACATGATTTTTAGTGATTCACTACAAATTACAATATTGTAGAATCTTACATTTTTCTCAAGGTTATAAATGATCAGTAGAGAAAAATTGTTAGAAAATGTATCTTACCAAACTGTTTCCTTCAGAAAACGAGCATTAGCCAAAACTAAGTTTCACCTCGGTATGATTTGATTCACATATTTTATATACAGCAAAACCTCTCATTCGGAAAGCAGCTCTCATTGGCTGAATAAAATTCACTCCACACCATTTTTCATTCAGGTACCGTGAAGCTTCACATATTTCAGATAATTCACAAATTGTTTATACAAATTTGCCCACCACATTATTTGAATGCTTACGGTAACCGCCACGAGAGGTGAGACGGGGTGGGGAGATTCTGTTTCCGAATCAGAGGTTTTGCTGTAGTATTTATATAGGGTTACGCAGAAATAAGTACACATGGAGAAAGCGTTAACTGCAAAAGCCATTTATAAAAAATTAGGGGGTTGAAACCCCCGATCTCACTCCATCTAACTCACATCTAACTCATTTCTTCAATGTGTACTTATTTCTGCGGGAACCTGTATATAATATTTGCTTTGGCAGTTGAAAAAGTCATGCATTGTCTATAACATAAGTACAGTGGACCTCGCCTGTGATAACTCGGTGAATGTTGAAACCACGGTAACAATGAACTTGAACAGCTAGTCGCCGCTTAAAGATTTTGAACTGAGTTAATGGGGCTATCATTATAGCCGGGGTCCACTGTAGTCTATGATTAATATATGAAATACAGTAATTGGATTTGTAATAATTTTGCCTGCAACTTCATAATGGAGAACTTTCAATTTTCAGGTGTGAAGGAACTCGTGGATGAAGGGCGTCTTGAAAACTGCCCCATCTACGCTGTTGCCAACACCAGTGAAACCAAAAGCAGCGGGAATGATATACACGAATATATCGAAAAAGCAGTAGACTTAAGCGCTGAATTGAAAGTAGGAAGAACCGATGCACCAAACGCAGTGGATGATGTTGGCTTTAATGACAAGCTATTCTATATTTACACTTCCGGAACAACGGGACTCCCAAAAGCAGCTGTAATCAAACATTCAAGGTAAGTAAGTAAAAACAAATTTGTCACTCAAAGTTGTTTAAATGCAAAATTTCGAACGGTCTCGACGATCACCATACAAATTATTCTTCACCACTACAATGCTTCAATTCCTTTTCAAAAATTATTCCCGCCACATATTTTCACGTTTTTCACAGGAATCAGTAAATAACTCAAGTTGTTATTTTGTCACCAAGACCTATAAAATTATTATTTTATCAATCAAATTTGTACATATATTCATATTGGTAGGTATATGATGATATCCTTTGCTTGTCACTATGTGCAAAGAGTGGGATTAGATGATATCGTCTACACTGCACTGCCTCTGTACCACAGTTCCGCTAGCATTGTTGCCGTCGGGCATGCCCTACACTTTGGTGCAAGCGTTGTTTTCAGAAAAAAATTCTCAGCCTCAGCCTTCTGGACCGACTGTGTAAAATACAATGTAACAGTAAGTGATTAAAATTATACTCATGTACTAGCAATTGTATACTGACCGCGCTGGGATTTTAGAAATGTAAATCGCAACAATTTTTTTATTGTTCGTCAAAAAATTTCAGTGATTATACTATAGACTGTGTTTTGTAATTAAAAGGTTATTCAGTACATCGGAGAAGTATGTAGATACCTCATCGCTCAACCTACAAAATCTGAAGAAAAAGAGCACAAAGTTCGTCTTATGTTTGGGAATGGACTAAGAGCAGATATTTGGACAGAGTTCCTCACTCGGTTCAACATACCTGAAGTGCGTGAGTTTTATGGTTCCACAGAAGGGAACTGCACCTTAGGTAAGTAGTTTCTACATTACTAATAAGCATAGTGGTGTTATTCAGAATTTTATTTAAATTTTTGCACCTCAAAATTTCTAAGTTGATAAATTTGGTGGTAATTTGCATGAGAGGATACATATTAGGATAATATAATTGTAGAGCATTAGAAATTGTTTCTGGTTTCAATTGTCAAGCGAACAGAAACAACTTTACATATCATCTGATGTATGAATACACGAACTTGTTTGAGCGTCGCGTTGCTGTCGTTGAATTTTTTATCATTCAAAACCTGTTGCGCATTCATTTTTGTAAAACGGAGGTAAAGATAGTTGTACTACCTTAACTTTTTCATGAATCACAGAATATCCTGTAGTGCTCACCTAATTAGTTTCATACTTCTGAAATATTCCTACTATACGCCTCCTGAAAGAAGTATGGACAAGAAAGTTTGTTTTGGATATATGAAACTTAAATACAATTTCCTCACAAACAAATATGCTAATTATATCCCACGTACAAAGTAAATAGTTTGGGTGCAAGAATCCATTCTACCACCAGAAAAATTTGTTTTGAATTGATGATTGAAAAATCAGAAACCATTGTAGTGCAAAATTTGAAAACATTTTTGGAATAGCTCTACAAATTCTCATTACAACATAGTTAAGGTTCAAGTTAATTGTATTATTTGTGTTATAGCTGCCTGTGATAACCGTGTTGGGTCAATTGGTTTCATCCCGAGATTAGTCTACAAATCAAACATATATCCGCTCCAACTGATCAAAGTGGATGAAGTAAGTGGCGAACCACTACGTGATCCTGTGTCAGGATTGGCCATCAAGTGTGGATTCAATGAGCCTGGGGAAGTGGTTGGGATTATAAAATCAAATACGATCATGGATTTTGAAGGGTGAGACAATTTTTATTATGTAACGTTTAGTAAAAATTTATTTTTAATTCCATTTCACCGTTTTAGAATTTGGATTCAAAAAAACAATATAGATTTTCTTTAACTCATTTTTCGCTAAATATTTTACAAGAACGAATCTTCGTGAAACAAAGAAAAAGTAAGATGAATATTAAAGTTGTTCATACTTTTCAATGAATTGTTGAAGTAATATCTATGACTTTGGCAAAAATGATATTTACGAGCATCAAACAATATAAGTTATTTTGATAACAGCTAACACTGTAAAATGACTATTTGAAAATACTGCTGCTACAAAGGAGTGAACAAATATAAGTTATCTCCAATAACCTCCATCTATTTGTATAGGTTATTATTGTTTTTCTGAAAGAAATTAAAGGACTATTATTATTTTCACATTAGAAACTAGAATGATTGCAATAAACTAATTGAGTTTTGTTAATTTTTTTTCACATAAGAAATATTAAGCTCAGAAGTAGGTATTTGGTTTTTCTTACGATTTTTTGTTTAAATTTTTTCCTGGCTGAGAACCAAAAATAAAAAAAATTTTAAGCAAATTTTACTTTATAAAATTTCAAAGTTTTATCAATGTAAGATCAACGGAGTGGGAATATTTTTTTGCCCTTCTACTCAACTTATTCTGCAAGCATTATTGAAATGTGGAGTGAGTTTCGCAACCAACTATAAATTGTGGGAAATTTGTTGATTCGAAACAAGTACGTTAATTTTACAGCCTAGATATAATTAGTATTCAGCAAGGCATATCAAAAGCATCATTAACATAAAAAAAACATGTTTGTATCACCGAATCAGTTAAAACAAAATTGACTGACACTAATATATGAAGAAATAAAAGCAGTATTTGGAATTAGAGCATCAAGAACAATTATTTTTGGAAACACGCCATTACTTTTGAAAATATGGCATCAAAAAAGACTAAATGAAAATAACTTTTGAAGCACAATAATATTTAATGTAGGATTCAAGATTGGCTAAAAATTTAATTATTGCTTCCACTTTCTGTTACAATTATCTCTAAAAATTTAATTCATATTTAGAAAATACAAAGGGTATAAATATTCAGCAAAGAGATATCTATTGTTACAAAACTTCAATTCTATGTAATTAAATGGAAGGATTTACTTTACATAGGATTTATCGATAAACTTTGGTTTATCTTTCTGCCTAACCTAAAGTAAGTTGTATTATTTTAGTTTCCATTAAGAAAGCTAAAATTTATCATTTTAGCTTTCTTATGTGTACCCTATAATTAGAAAATAATTGGTTTTAAATTTCAAATTTCTTTTTTTTGTAAGGTTTTCAAAATTTTCAACAAAAATTTTTTTAATTTTTTTGGTAAAATTTTTGACTATTTTTAACTATAAAGTTATATATAACTATATTGAACTATATTAATATATAACTATATTAAACAATTTTATAACCTTTTAGGAAAGAACATATTTGCATTTTACTTAAAATGTTTCATAGCAACCTTCCTTGAAGCATTAAGGCCAATTTATACTCAATACGACAAGTGATCCGTCACGACAAATCGACTTAACGACTGGAACTTCTCGGGACGGTAGGTAATTTATACTCTTACAACAGTTCAAAAATGTGTCGTTCCTCCTTTCCGTCACGACAAAAAACTTCCGCCAAATATTAAACATGTTTAATATTTGACGGATCGGTCATCCGTCAAAGTTCCTTTCCCAAAGGCGCGAATCATTTTCATTTAAAATTTGAAATCTCAAATTACTAAAACTAAGAAAATTATTACCATCTGAGACTTTTTAATTTGTAAAATTATTTGTATTAACTTAATGAATTTGTAATAAAATAATTTGTAATTCAAAATGCACAAAAACTAAATCTTTGCTAATAGAATGTATTTTAAATTCTGTTTACCCGCTTAATTTTTTACCAAAAACATCAGCGGTTTGTTGTCGGTGGAGTATAAATTGACATCCGCCAAATCTACTTACAGAAGAAGATTTGCGGAATAAATTGCGTTTAGACAAAATGACGTGTCGGAACGTTACGTAAGAGTCTAAATTAACCTTTTACAAATATTAGTTGAATGTGTCCAAATGGTGTAATATTGCATATTTTGAACTTTAATTACCAAAGCATCAAAAGTATTACTTAACTAAAAAAATTTGTTTTTTGGTGTGTATTGATAATGAGTATATTGTCTGAAAACCTTTTTTTTTGTCAGAAAAACTTCATTGTAGTAAAACTTTTTTTTAATGGAAAATATCATTTGTATCAAATTTACTTTTGTAGTATCTTTTCAGATACACCGATGAGAATTCAAAGGAAAAAAAATTAGTACGGGACATTTGCCGTAAAGGTGATGCTGCATTTCGTTCTGGTGACATTTTGATGATGGATGAGCTCGGGTACATGNGGGACATTTGCCGTAAAGGTGATGCTGCATTTCGTTCTGGTGACATTTTGATGATGGATGAGCTCGGGTACATGTATTTTAAAGACAGACAAGGAGATACTTTCCGATGGAAAGGGGAGAATGTATCTACTGCAGAAGTAGAGGCTGTTGTGAGTCGTGGTGCAGAATTCAGAGAAACTGCTGTATATGGTGTAGCTATTCCTGGTACAGATGGAAAAGCAGGGATGGCAAGTATTCTTGACCCAACAAAAACAATGAATTTAGAAAAATTGGCTAATGAAATCAACAGTCACCTTCCGAAATATGCCCGACCGCTCTTTATTCGACTTCTTACACATATGGATATGACAGGTAAATTTGTATACACTATGACTAGTTTATTTCTACGAGGTATTTGTTANCTTCTTACACATATGGATATGACAGGTAAATTTGTATACACTATGACTAGTTTATTTCTACGAGGTATTTGTTATGACTATTTTTATCTCAAAAACATATTAATTATCAACAAAACAATTTCTTACACGCGAAGCAACAATTCCAATGCTTATTATGCACGGGTAGGGAAACTATATAGTAAGATGGAAAATTTCGTGAAATGTCGAATTTTTCACTTTCGAATTATAAGTTTTGTTTGAAACTCTTTCTNCTTCTTACACATATGGATATGACAGGTAAATTTGTATACACTATGACTAGTTTATTTCTACGAGGTATTTGTTACGACTATTTTTTATCTCAAAAACATATTAATTATAAACAAAACAATTTCTTACACGCGAAGCAACAATTCCAATGCTTATTATGCACGGGTAGGGAAACTATATAAGTAAGATGGAAAATTTCGTGAAATGTCGAATTTTTCACTTTCGAATTATAAGTTTTGTTTGAAACTCTTTCTAGCAACATTTCTTCCCCTTTAGGCGGTGAGATACGCGACAACGTGTATCTTAGGAAGTCAAGTGCACTATGTTTAGAGATATAATATTTAGCTTTAGGATATTTCTAGCTTTAAAAAGAATAGGAATCCAGACAGTTGGTTTTGATTTGCGACATTTTTATATTGCCGTATTTTTGCAAATAAAGCGAATGCGATTTTAAATACTTTTACATCAAATACGTTTTCCACATTGACGAGCATTCTACCATAAAACGTGAGGCACTAGAGCCATATATGTTTATTTATATGACATTGCTGCATCATTTCTAATTATGACCTAGTTGAAATTTGGCGTATCCGCGAGTTATGCAATCTAGTGTATTTACGAATCTATTTGTAGACACAGTGCCCGTGTTTAACAAACGAGTAAATTAGCTTCCATATTTTTGTCAAATTCATAACTTTCAATCTAAAATCTAATGAAAAAAATTAATCCCAATAAGACCAACAGCATATAATAGTAAAATATTTAGGAAATCTTGACAGAATGTAGNGGCACTAGAGCCATATATGTTTATTTATATGACATTGCTGCATCATTTCTAATTATGACCTAGTTGAAATTTGGTGTATCCACGAGTTACGCAATCTAGTGTATTTACGAATCTATTTGTAGACACAGTTACCGTGTTTAACAAACGAGTAAATTAGCTTCCATATTTTTGTCAAATTCATAACTTTAAATCTAAAATCTACTGAAAAAAATTAATCCCAATAAGACCAACAGCATATAATAGTAAAATATTTAGGAAATCTTGACAGAATGTAGNCTGAAAAAAATTAATCCCAATAAGACCAACAGCATATAATAGTAAAATATTTAGGAAATCTTGACAGAATGTAGTATAATCTTGTGTTTTGAGAAAAGCTCTTATTTAACAGAATATTAATATTTTTCTTTTTACATATAGGTACATACAAGATCAAGAAAGTGGGTTTGAGAAAAGAAGGATATGATATTACGAAAACTACAGACGTTATTTACGTTTCCTGTAAAGGAAAATATATTGTGTTGGATACAGATCTCTACAATAGCGTCATGTCGGGAAATGTTAGGTTTTGAAGTAAACATTGAATTTCTAGCTCAAACATAAGAAAGTTGATGGGTATGGGACGGGTACCAAGCTAATGACACTTAATTATGTTGCCAGCGACACCTTATAATAAATATTATCATAATTTAAATTAACTTTTTTAATGTAAACTGTAAATTTTAGACATTATGGAAATATATTTCAGCCTACATGTTGAACATCACGCTATAGGCCCCGAGTTTTTTATTCTACACAGACTGTGTACAACACTCTTTAGAATCCTCTATGTCTATTTATGGCCTTATATGTAGAAGTCATTAGATAAAAATGCTTGCTAGAAAGATTGAATTAACTAGACAGAAGTGTTTCTCTAGAAATAATCCAACAAAATACTCTTTGTACCTAAATTTTTGTCTAATAGATTAGACAGAAACGACAAAAGAATAAAAGTCAACTAATTTAACTCATATACCTATTGCATCCGACTGAATCGAACCTAGACCACGTGGTATTACATGAAGCGCGCAACCTAATATGCTACATATCTGTATTAAGATTGACGTTAAGAAAAGAGATAAATATCTGAGTTTCTGGCTTATGGTGGATTTATGTATCTGGATAAATATCTGGTTTTTACTGTTTAAGTAATAAACATAATTTGCAGACACAAAGTATTACTGCAAATTCAAATCCATTACAGCAGAGTTGGTGCATTTTGTGATTTCAACAATGAGATTTGACAAACTTTTCTTGATNAAATTCAAATCCATTACAGCAGAGTTGGTGCATTTTGTGATTTCAACAATGAGATTTGACAAACTTTTCTTGATGTGTTTTTTTTTTGCTAGACGGTATGTTTTGCTCCATGTATTTATCTTAAACGTTATTAAGCTATAATCTAATTGCAAAGCATCAACATATATTAATGGGTCTTAAGTTNCTGTATTTATCTTAAACGTTATTAAGCTATAATCTAATTGCAAAGCATCAACATATATTAATGGGTCTTAAGTTCAAATTCCCAATTATCAATTATCGGATCTCTTCGCACTGCATCAATTGAGGGTTGAGTTTCACGATTGTTGCATTGGATCCCTTCCCCATCAGAGTATATCCAACTATTTCGTCAACCTGGAATAACTTTTTGAACCGGCTCCACGCATAGGAATTGACAGATGACGATGCTTGTTTANCTATTTCGTCAACCTGGAATAACTTTTTGAACCGGCTCCACGCATAGGAATTGACAGATGACGATGCTTGTTTAGTCGATGTTAAAAACTCTCTTCCGAGCAAAATGGCATTTCCAATGTCCACTTCTGAATTTCCTATTCAAGTTCCAAAATTCGTTCTTATAGGTTGTAGTGTTCTTCTAATTAAATAATCTAAAATAAATATCCGTTTATTCAACTAGGCCCTATTATTGGCAATTATTTAGTAGATTNTAATCTAAAATAAATATCCGTTTATTCAACTAGGCCCTATTATTGGCAATTACTTAGTAGATTATCAACTTGTAAGTAGCAACAATGCTTCATTTTTGTTTTCGTTTGCGTGTTATACTTCTTCAAGGACACAATCAATTTGAACTTTTACTTTTTTAGTGCGTAGGTTTTTCTTAAAAAAATCCAAATATGTTTAATCATAAGTTATGGATATAAACAAAATGAAGATTTTACCGAAATAATTTTTGGCTTCAACTGTTGAATAGACCTTTTCGTTCCTTTCGTATGTCCATTCAATCCGATACCCATTTTTGATTTTGACCCTTTAAGAAATTTAATTCCAGTTAAAATGTATGAGAACAAAAGATATTTAATTGTTGACTTACCACACGACAAAATTCATCCAACACAAACATCCTTTTTCCACAGGGAACTTAAGATAGGGAATGGCGGTATGCAATCTCTTCTCAAATTCTATTTCTTTCAAGTAGAAGTGATGTCACTGTTATGCAAGCTCTCAAAGCGCACAACTAAACAACATGCCTTATTCATACTTTGGATGACTTTACACTGTTTTAATACGCCAATTGTATTAATACACCAATACTCCAAAATTACCAAAGATGAAGCCATCTTACTTATATTGGGTTCCATTTCAAATTATCACCTTTCAGGCTCTGCATCTGTTGACTTTCTATCAATACTGAATTTCTTTCTTCCACTGGACTTTGGGATTCCAGATCGAATAACGACCATTTAAGAACAACTACTAAACACAGTAAACAGTTCAATCCATTTATATTGCCCTAGTTGTGAATATTACCTAGGTGAAAACAAACTTCAAGGCATATTACTTTGTTCTGAATGCCAATTTGAAAAGTCAAGCTTAAATCTTTTGAAAACCGGAAACTATTTTCTGCAGTTCCCCATCAAAGCACAATTAAAAGAAATTTTGAGAAAACCTAATGTTGCTACTCAACTGAACGAAAGGCTTATTGCGTGTAATGCTAAAATTTTTTCAGAATTCATTGATGACATCATGTCCGGGAATTTATACAAGGGCATGCGACTTCAGGATCAAGATTTGAGCTGCTTGTTCAACACAGACGATGCGCCAACTTTTAAATCGTCAAAATTCTCAATTTGGCCAATCCTAATGTGTATCAACGAGCTAATATATTGTGGCGCAGCCAGAAATCCGGCACTTCCCTAGTACTCGGGAATCCTGAAATTAGGAATAGTTTGGAATAAAGTTTAGGGGTAATAAGATTTCCTCTGAGTCCATTCATTTCTCCGTAAGGATGTGTGAACGGGCTTAGGAGAATTCGTTAGAGATAGGAAATGGGCACTCCTTTTGTGGTAAGAAGCGATACCATAAATAGGAGTAAAGTCTTCACCTCAGGAGGGAGGGGGGGTTCCCATTGAGGTTTTGTCTCTCAACGGAGTAGAGTATTAGGCGCTAAGTTTCAGCTTATCAAAAAGGTAGGGACAATAGCTTTTCTAAAGTTCTATTATTGTAATTCTGTTCTATTAGTTTTGCCATTATTACCATTTGTGAATAAATAAGATAATCCTTCAATTGATTGTGTGTGCTGTGGCTTGGTTGTTATTGGATCGGACCTCGGGAAAGAGAGAGAGAGAGTGAAGAACGAAATCCCTTCCCGGAAAAGCGTTGTAAGTGACATTTTATTCTAGAGAGACCGTAGACTCGGTGAGGCTCCATCCTCACTTAGGGTCAAAAGCCCCGCGTGGCACCCTCCAACTCTTGAGCGAGCATCGGATTTCTCGTCGCTTACACCACTGCCCTTGTATCGCAATTCCCAAACCTTCCCTTCGGAGAAGACATCACTTGTTAGGTAAGACCATCGGTCTTTAGTCCGAGTAACCAGTAACTTAGTTCCTGTAGGAGAAGAGTAGACACTCTAGGAAGGTAGGCTCCTGTAGGAGAAGAGTCGTCACTCTAGGAAGGTAGGCTCCTGTAGGAGAAGTATGTAAATAAGAGTCAGATATTGATTCAGAGTGAAGGGTGAATGGTAATTGGAGGTAATCTTTTAAAGTTAAAAATTAACTAAAAATTGGTAAGATATGACAGTAGTGGTGTAAGAAGCGAATAAAAATGTGTTTGCAATACATAATAAAATTAAAAATTATCTAAAGAAATCAGAGTTGATTGAAGGTATAATTGCAAGTAGCAGCATTGTTCTGTATAATTTATTTTCAATAATTACTGCGACGAGGCTACACTATAGCTGCAGATAAAAGATACCAGTCTCAATGTTATATTCGTCTATAATTCCGCCGAACAAATAAATTCTGTTTAGATACGGAACATAAATTGAGGCAACAAACATTCTCTGCAATTGATTTGTAATCTCAATAGTTTCCAAGTGTAGTGTGAGCGTATTAAACTTATGGATGGAAAGCGGCGTAACTGAATCTGAGGAATATCCGCCAATGATGTATGCGTCGTCCCCAACATCAACTGCCGAAGACATTCCAGAAAGAAATTTTGGTTCCAGTACTTGAACATTTCCTGTCGATGGAGTGAACTTTACTATATTACTTTCAGCTTCCGTTCCTGTAATCCCAAATGTGTAGATGGATCCGCGTATCAATACAAGATGTATATGTCATATCCATTCCATTATCAGGGAGTCGGCAACAACCCTATCATTTCGTGTTTGAAAGTCANCAAGATGTATATGTCATATCCATTCCATTATCAGGGAGTCGGCAACAACCCTATCATTTCGTGTTTGAAAGTCATACTCGATGTAGTTTTTCGAATCAGTTCCTCCGCCGATTAAGTACACTCGACCCTGCCCATCAGAAACACCACTGTGGTAGGCTCTAGGACGCTGAAGACTGTCGACAGGTGTAACATCTTTATCTTTGATTTTAAAGATTCCGGAAGTTGAAGCAGGAAAGACCCCATATGGGACTATGCCACCAAAAAAGTAGGTTGATCCATTTATATCTCGTCCAACAGTTGCTCCAAAAGTGGAATTTGGAAGTTTACCAATTGCTTTTACACTCATTGTGGTCAGATTGTATCTAAATATTTCTTCTACGATATTCTCAAAGTTGACGCCTCCGAAAAGGAGAATGGAGTCTTCACCTTCGTAAATGGCGTGTAGGCCAAACCTGGGTACAGGGAAGTGACCCGCCGGTATAAGTTAAGTACATTGGACCAACTGTATAGTAACAGCAATCAGCACAATGTTAAATACTTGCGTTTTATTCACTTGGTTCAATGTAGTTATTCAAAATCAAATTCTACAACTCACTCCCACGAAACTATTTGCAACTTAAAAATAAAACATTTTGAATAGTCAATTCCAAGAATGTCTATTTAAATAAATAAATATGTATTAATGAAATAATATAACTTGATTAACTCTGCAAACGTTTATAAATACTGTTTCCAATCTTGTATATGCCGATAGGACATTATTTTGTTTGAAGTGTTTGCTCATTCCAGTGATAAAATACTTGATGTCAATGTAGTAAACAGAAAGTTTGCAGAAGATTTTTTACATGATGCCACCATCTGCTTGCCCTTGTGTCAAGATAATGATACTAAAATTGATACAAATTTGAAAGAATAGAAATAAATGGATCTAAACTTTGAGCTGTGGGTCAATTCTAACTCGTTGAATTACAATGGAACGTGATAGCTAGGAGGACCGATTTTAAACCATTCGTCTAGAAAATTTAACTATCATCGTTTATTTAAACTACATCATTTAGTATCCAAAAATACTATTGTTTGTGAGCGTCCAGAATTATTCCGAAAAGAGGTTACGCTAAGTTGTTTTATTGCACAGTATTTCTACCATAAAAGTTTTTCGATCCGTTGATACACCTAATCGTGTAATCTAGTCCACCTTTGAAGGTTACATTTTTCAAACTAAAGAACATAAACATGGATATATATGCTGTGTAAACACTAAAATATCTCACTGCGTAAGGTTACAAGTCAACATATTTAGTTTAACCCTAGAAACCCCAAGATGGACCAAATTTGGGGATGAATCCATGGGGGATGAATTTGTACCTACATGTTTATCGCATTAGTCATTGGAAGTGCGATGATATACATTCTATTGCGTAACTATTAAAATTGCAACTTGTATAGATCGTTCAACTAATACCCCGCAAGTCGTAAATGTGGTTGTATTTTTTGTTGATCCTAAATGACAACCCAATTAATTGACTGAATAGTAGTTTTACAAATTTAAGTACAGGGACACGTAGAATGTTCATACGAATTCGTAGGTTGGTCGACTAATTTGTTTACTTTGTGAGGTCAATAAAACAAATAATCAAATATGTACCTGGTATGGTATTTGTTGTACCTTGTTGTTCTCTTGCAATAATCTGTAATATAAATTTTTCGATGTTACATACCGTATTTTCTCTAAATAGTAGGTTGACTTAGTAATGTCATGCGTTGCAAATTAGCTTTTTAAATCTCATTAAGTTAGTCTAATAAACTTAGATTGATTTAGATTAATTATAAACGCAGAGTACTTACTATATCGATTCATATAAAATGCACTTGCATATTTTGTGAGAAAACTTGAAGCTAATCTACAAATTTTTCGAATCATACAGGAGGTACGCCTTATCTATATAAAAAACTTGACGACGAGAACCTGTACATGAAAAAGATAAGAGAATATGAGACCAGTTGGTGAAAATATATTTATAATTTCATGTATTAAGAGGAAAGCTAAAACTACATAAAATAAGGCGAAGTTTAGGAAGATAAATAAGTGTAAGGCAGAGAATTAACCGGAGTCAATCTAGCATGAGTTTTGTCAACTTGGTTAACTATCTTGCTTATTTGTGTTGATTTGAATTTTAACTACTAGATATTATTTTATTATTGTATTGTTGAATAAAAATTATTAGATACGAAGAAATTCTAAGCAGTGGCACCAATAATACATAATTCAGTTAATAGAAGTGATTGAGAAAGGAAAACATTTAATAACGGAATGAAATTTTTTTGTCTTACCATATCTTACCATACATTACTTTAGTAAGTCTTAATCAAAGGAATATTTGGATCTTGGAGGTACCGAATGGAAGGTAAAGAAATAAAGCCAAAGATATGACTAATGAATTAATTTAAGCATAATTAAAACGTGTATGAATACAGCAGTCGACGGTTATAAGTCCATTTATTAATAATGTTTGATTTTTATTGCTTCGTTTGATCCAACACATTTAGCACGATAGAATAATTCGTTAAGAGACACAATATAAGAAGATATAGGCATGTTCCTTGTGAGATCGTGTTAGTACTTATATCATATACAGGGAGGGGCAGAAGTCTCTATACATAAAGGAAATGAGTTTGATGTGAGTTATAATGGAATAAAATAGGGGGTTTCCAACCCCCTAATTTTTTGTGCATATCTTTTTTAATTAAAACTTTCTCCATATATAGAGACTTCTGCCCCACCCTGTTGTAAGACGACAACGAAACATGTTGTGTCATTGCAAAAACTGAGGTCTTATAACCGTCGGCTATTGTAACATTTTATTTAACTTAATAGGACGCTAGAGTTGTAAGGAAAAGGTTGAATAGGACATCAACGTTGAAACGGTTGATGACTAGTGAGTGGAGTGGCCTACCGTAAGTTGGACTTGTGATTGTTTGCTATTTAAGAAATACGTTATAAATTTTATGCAACATCGGATTTTTTACAAAAAAATTGAATAGTAATTTTGTAGAAAGAACTTTCAGCTCAGCCGAGATGATTTGAGATGATTAGGATTACACAGGAAGATAGTATTATATCATTGTAATATGCAACAATTTTATCACTTTCAAGTTCATGGAGAGGAAGCTATGGATAATACTATTTAGGACATAGTACTTTCTGAAAATGAATGAATATTATAGCAATACTATTTAGTCGTACTTACCATATTTGTACTGAAGTTTTGTATATAATAAGANAATCATTACAATTACACAAATTTCACATTAGGAGGGCAAAAATAACGTTATTTTAACAAACCATTCTGATTGGGATGTAGCATGAGTTTTGTCAACTTGGTTAACTATCTTGCTTATTTGTGTTGATTTGAATTTTAACTACTAGATANATGTAGCATGAGTTTTGTCAACTTGGTTAACTATCTTGCTTATTTGTGTTGATTTGAATTTTAACTACTAGATATTATTTTATTATTGTATTGTTGAATAAAAATTATTATATACGAAGAAATTCTAAGCAGTGGCACCAATAATACATAATTCAGTTAATAGAAGTGATTGAGAAAGGAAAACATTTAATAACGGAATGAAATTTTTTTGTCTTACCATATCTTACCATACATTACTTTAGTAAGTCTTAATCAAAGGAATATTTGGATCTTGGAGATACCGAATGCAAGGTAAAGAAATAAAGCCAAAGATATGACTAATGAATTAATTTAAGCATAATTAAAACGTGTATAAATACAGCAGTCGACGGTTATAAGTCCATTTATTAATAATGTTTGATTTTTATTGCTTCGTTTGATCCAACACATTTAGTACGATAGAATAATTCGTTAAGAGACACAATATAAGAAGATATAGGCATGTTTCTTGTGAGATCGTGTTAGTACTTATATCATATACAGGGAGGGGCAGAAGTCTCTATACATAAAGGAAATGAGTTTGATGTGAGTTATAATGGAATAAAATAGGGGGTTTCCAACCCCCTAATTTTTTGTGCATATCTTTTTTAATTAAAACTTTCTCCATATATAGAGACTTCTGCCCCACCTTGTTGTAAGACGACAACGAAACATGTTGTGTCATTGCAAAAACTGAGGTCTTATAACCGTCGGCTATTGTAACATTTTATTTAACTTAATAGGACGCTAGAGTTGTAAGGAAAAGGTTGAATAGGACATCAACGTTGAAACGGTTGATGACTAGTGAGTGGAGTGGCCTACCGTAAGTTGGACTTGTGATTGTTTGCTATTTAAGAAATACGTTATAAAGTTTATGCAACATCGGATTTTTTACAAAAAAATTGAATAGTAATTTTGTAGAAAGAACTTTTAGCTCAGCCGAGATGATTTGAGATGATTAGGATTACACAGGAAGATAGTATTATATCATTGTAATGTGCAACAATTTTATCACTTTCAATTTCATGGAGAGGAAGCTATGGATAATACTATTTAGGACATAGTACTTTCTGAAGATGAATGAATATTATAGCAATACTATTTAGTCGTACTTACCATATTTGTACTGAAGTTTTGTATATAATAAGATTTTAATTTCTAATTTAATGAAAGAGCAACAGTCAAAATATTTTTTCTTACTTGTTTAGACAAAGGCACAAAATTATTAAAAGATTAGTCAATTGTTAGAAGTGCTTAAATAAATCACTGAGTGTCAGTCATCTCTCATGACTGACGCTTAGAGATTTTGAGTGTCTGGAGTCATTTGATGACTAAGACTCCCTTGCGGTTAGGAATCAAAGTCATCACTTTTGGACTCGACTCCCAAACTTGTGAGTCATGTCCTTTCCCAGCTTTCGGAAATGAGCATATCGGACTTATTTTCATTATTATCTGACGAATCATTACGCTTATGTTTTTATGATTTGTTGATGCTCCGCCGATTTGAGATAATTAGGATTACACAGGAAGATAGAATTATATAATTGTAATGTGCAAAAGAAACAATAATAATTTTGTAATGTTTTTTATGACGAGGCATTGACGCTGTGAAAAGTGTTCGCCGTTCTGGATTTAATACTAGAATTTAAAGTGATAGATGTTGAATCTCTGTGATAGAGGTTGCAAAAATGTTTTTACTTTACATTAATTTAAGAGAGACTTTTGCAAAATGGTAATTAGAAACTGAAGAATTCATAAATAGAACATTGGAGATATCTTTTATGCAACAGCATGTGAAATGTTTCCCAAACGGAAATATAATTTTGAGGATGGAATTTTATAACCGCAGATGTGTCGTAGGACTTCCTTTGTGATTTCTGTAACGGAATCGGTTGCAGAGGTTTTTTGGTCAAATTAATCGACGAAGTGTATTTACCAAGATCAAAGGAATCCAAATGTTATTCATTTTTGGTATGCCTGTTAGTTTTAGGTTTATTAGTTAAGAATATTGCAGCTTAATCCGTCTCAAAGTAGTAACTAAACATGACACAAAATGAAATGACATTAGTATTTAACCAAAAATGTCAGGATTTCTGTGAGAAATCCATCTACTATCAATGTTTGCACGCTAATTTGTGATTCGAGAAAACATACTTTACTCCATTAATATTTCAATTATAGGTGAATAAATTTGTTCATTTTATGAATTTTTTTAATCACATATAATCTGCCCCTTAGTCACGGGATATGAAACAATGAATATGAGGTAGAGTACTTACATCCAATGGTCAACTCACGAAATGGTAGAATTGTAGTATAACAAAAGTTCATCGTATTAAAATACATAAATATTTAAAACTTTTGATGTGCAGCTAAAATCTACGAGTCCCTTTACGTAGTAAGTCATGCTGTCTGTAAGCAGTCTATAAGTAAAAAGTAGTTTTATAAACATAGCAACATTTAGCATTATTAGCATATAGACCAGCACGACAAAGTTTTGCTACTGAATCGAAAATAATTTGTAATTTTGCTAAAATGCTGAAGGATTGAAATAATTTTTACAAAAAGGTTTATCATTTCGTTTTTCACTTTGTGAGATTTCCACACATTGTGGGAAGGATTGTGTAGTGGTTAAATGTGATGAGACTCGTACTCTTAAACAGCAACTATAGTTCGTCCTTTATCCCAATTTCTTTAGCCTTATTTAGCCCGAAATTGGAAAACAAATGTTACTGTAGTTGATTTACTTTATCATTCTTTTATTCATTACTTATCATTTACTTTATCATTAATACTTTATCTTCTTTCCTTTATCCTTTAGACTTTAGCTTTCACTTCGCGCACTTTCAGCCTTTTCTGAACTTTCACCGCGACCGGTGAAAACTTTCAACTTTAANCTTTAGCTTTCACTTCGCGCACTTTCAGCCTTTTCTGAACTTTCACCGCGACCGGTGAAAACTTTCAACTTTAATTTTCCACATTAAGCCTTTTGCAACCATTCTTACTCTTTTATCTCAAATTCTTTAACCTTTATCCCGAAAGATCGAAATTTCGGCCTTTTTGCAAAGTTTCAAAATTTTGAAATTTTGAATAAATGCTAAAAAAGANACATTAAGCCTTTTGCAACCATTCTTACTCTTTTATCTCAAATTCTTTAACCTTTATCCCGAAAGATCGAAATTTCGGCCTTTTTGCAAAGTTTCAAAATTTTGAAATTTTGAATAAATGCTAAAAAAGAAAAGAAAAGGAAAATGCTTAATGTACGAAGTATAGTGAGGCAAAATTCAGTTCTGCGAGAAACTTTTGCATTTTTTATATTTTATAGCCGGACAAATTTTGAAGTACGGTAGCTTGAGCAACTTCAGCAAATACTAAAGGGAAAATGGGTAAGGCGAATGGCTAAAGATATCGGAATAAAAGACGAAATATATTTGCTGCTTTAATGTGGCCAAGCGAAGCTTTGATCTACAGAGACAAAGACTGAGTTAAAATCTCTCCTGTGAGATAAGAAGACGCTTGGTCCAGTGTAGAGAAATACATCTGCTACTTTAATTTTTGTCTCACATTTAATTCCACTGTTGTACTTTAATCTTAAACTATAGATCATTAGATTTGCTGACGTTCCACGTTTAATTAAAGGAGCTAATTGATACATTCTGATAATTAATTCTCTGAAATCACTTGACACATTACGTTTGCTAAAAGTTGTTATTTCAACCGGCAATAAGTTTTGAATTTAGTGGTTTCTCTTAAATCACGTTTTGCACAATCCCAAGTGATCCAATTTGAATCTGACACCAAATGCTACTCCAAGCAAAACTACAATTCAATGCATAGTCACAATAGCAAATCTAGAATGGCCCGATGACACATTTCCAATTGTCATCCGGGTTACGCAGTGTGCTGTGAGTACAGATCTGGATCAGTGCCATTGCTTGAGCTAGACTATCTAGAAAAGTGCTGTTTCTATCAGGTTTTCCAGTCTTTAAGCACGAGTCACGACTCATGCCATACAGTAAAAATGTTCAGGTTTTTCCAGCAGAGTACGATGAATGTCAATGAAATTTTCAATTTCAATGTCTTTTCGTAAAAAAAATCAATAGTTTGGAATCAGCATCCATTAAACTATCAGTTAAACTTGCTTATTTAGAATTTTGAAACTATGGTGCGCAGGACCACGATTTAATTTGTATGATTTCACCCAACGCGAAATCTTCCTACAATTTGTAGACGTGATGTTGCCTTCCTTGTTTGAACATGTTGTCAATTATACGGAAGTATAAAGCACGCTTGCTGCCTGGGGATTTTGGCCGGACCTAATGCAGTATCAACCGTGAAACAGAGTGGATTGGGGAAATCTTGTTTCAAACATTTACTATATTCTAGAAACAAGAATAAGATACAACTCAATATGACGGCAACGTAAGTAAAACTTAAAATTTCAGGATCATATCTCAGATTTTGTCGTCATTTTGGGCAATTTCTTATTTTTACCGCAATCAGCGAAGCTGGAGTTGTTTATTCGATACGTGTGCTTTATATCTGTCTTTCCGTCCGGCTGTCACGCTTGTCTCATTTTTCGAACCAAATTTGTAGTCAGAAACACTTTAGTTCAATTTGAGCTTGATACATGGATAGTTCTTTCTCAAACATAATTATTTATCAAATTGACATGTTTTTTCTAATGAGACCAGAATGATGCTAAAATTACGGCCATGCAATTCTGATCCATGTGTTATGATTTTTATTCACGANTCTAATGAGACCAGAATGATGCTAAAATTACGGCCATGCAATTCTGATCCATGTGTTATGATTTTTATTCACGACGACAAATAGAAACTTTGATTAAATTAATTAAAAAAAAAAGGCGACTTTAATGATTTTTCTAGAGAGATGCTTTCCCTTATCATTGAAACAAATAGGGCTGAATNTCTAATGAGACCAGAATGATGCTAAAATTACGGCCATGCAATTCTGATCCATGTGTTATGATTTTTATTCACGAAGACAAATAGAAACTTTGATTAAATTAATTAAAAAAAAAGGCGACTTTAATGATTTTTCTAGAGAGATGCTTTCCCTTATCATTGAAACAAATAGGGCTGAATAGACTTTTAACCGGTTTAATGATATATTGTGCACTATTTATATTAGACAAATCTGGTATGAGTGAACTCAGCATCTGAATGCTAATCAAATAAAAGCAGAAATCAGTAGATTAAATGTGCCGCAACGATAGCAAACTTGTGTTGAAGTTAGGCTAATTTTCTTTTACTTTCAAGAATTAAACCCAAAAATTACACCACTGTTGCCGAATTTCCGTTCTTGTATCCTCGTACACCGTTATCTTGGCTATGCTGTTATGCATCTTTTATAGTGAAATCAACAATCAATTTTGAATATTCAGCTAAGCATAAAACCTAATTCGCACACATAACAGACAGAATGAATCAGTGAGTCATGACTCATTTAATAAGTGATTTAATTCAACTTTGATTGGACCGCATTAAAGTGAGGTGTATTTTTTAAGGACTCCAAGTGATGCCGAAACAACTATGAGCAATGACTCGTCAAAAATTCCTGCCTAAATGGCTGTCACCTACTACAAAGTGACTCTTACCACCTGCTCTCTAGTACCTCTCACAAATCAATGCATTCTTATGACTCATGAGCCATAAACCGGTAATTTGACTGTTTGACCCAAGTTTGATGTGTGATTCTGAGCATTATCTGTCACATATTTAGCTTGGTATGCTTGAGTCTTGTTTATGACACGGTTATGGTTATGAGTTATAACTCAGAGACTTATAGTTGCAGCTAGGTGATGGAACTTTGATTCCAAATTTTGATTTTGATTTCAACTTTGAGGAAAAGCATCTATTTCAACAGAAAATATAACATACATCATCAAAATTTAGTCATTGAATGAGTCTTTATTTGAGTTTCAGACANGGAAAAGCATCTATTTCAACAGAAAATATAACATACATCATCAAAATTTAGTCATTGAATGAGTCTTTATTTGAGTTTCAGACAAAAGAGAGGAGTGAATGAGTCAAGTCATCCTCAGACGCTTTAATTTTGCCGGCACGCCAGAGTAATAAAAAGCCTTTACTTTCAAAATACATTTTGTCATAATCAGTGGTATGACTCTTATCTCATGAGTCAGCGTGCCAAACGCAAGGAGAATTTTAGATTGAGTGCCACCAATTTTAGAAAGTAATATTTTGGACTGGATGAGTTTCGCAACAGAGGCGAGTGTGACTTCTCTCCACTTACAAAACCGTGATAATGAATACATCAAACCGTAAAAGTGTGATATTTCCTGAGACATAGTTAAATATTTATGTTCAGAAAGAACTACCCACATGGCGATGTTGGATTTCTCTTTAACTACAACCAATTGCCCTAAACATAAACAGCCTCTGGTTTCCTGCAAAAAAACGCCAGTTCATACTTTAGCGCCATTCCTAATCGAAGGATCCATTTGTATGTTGACATCCAACACCAAAAAGTTTTACTATAAGCGATTTCTTTGATTCCAATCAAATTTATGTTGATTCTATTGTAAGATTCTATATTTAGGTCTATTTTTGAATTTCAATTCAATAGAATTTTTTTTTGTGTCATGAAGATCATTATTTACAAATGTTAGTTTGAGCAGACACGCCTGTGTTACAGGGCCTAATTATTATATTATTACTAGTGTTAGTTATTTTCAAAAAAGAAAGAAGAATGGTTTAGAGTGACATTTAGCACTAGATGTCTTTGGGGAGATTTTTGAGCCCATTGAGAGTAAATTTGTCAGTTGTAAAAGCTATCGTAAGTCGTAGAATTAGTATGTTGATTTTTAGTATAAGGTCATTGATAATCATATATTTCAGATCTTTGTATTTTTTGCCATTCTTTGATTTGCTTTTTAAACTTTCCTAAGGTTCCTCCAAAATTACCCTTATTGTATAAAATATATTTGTTTCAGAGAAAAATAGCACTTACATAAAACGTCTATGATGAAAGCTTACATCTTAATTTTGGTATTACCAGTGAGTTAGTCAATTTTGAGTGACAGTTATGTTCTTTCATTTGGAAGTATTCATTTAATTCCTAAATGCCTTTGTTGTTGATGATTTTATATATCTCAATAAGTGTGGTATAGTTCAGTCTTCCAAATAGACTTTGGATATTGCGCTTATCGTGAAGGTAAAAATAATCCTTGTTATTAAGATTCGTGTACCTAGAATTATAAAAAAATTTTGTCTAAATTTATTTTTGCTTCTGTAAGGATAGTAATAATTAGAGAGGCAGTTATTGATTTTCCATTGAATACTTGGAAGTTTGGATATACTATCCACTCATATCCTGAAACAGAAATTGATATAAGAAAGTACAAATGCATTTAGAACTAATTTGAACATATGGTGGGTTAAAGCCCTTTTAAGATGTTGAATACGTCCGCATCCTCTTGCAACTTTTGACTACTATTTGCGAATACTCATTAAAATTAAGTTTCATAAAGCTGATATGTTCATTACCTAAGTACTTAAAACCGTTTCTTCTTTGTATTTTATGTACATTGAAGGTAAGATTATCTGGTAACTGTGCTGATATATTTTTAGGTTTCCAAAAGATTACAAACTCAGTTTTATCATAATTCATTATATACACCTACCTGTTCACATCATTTGTCAAGTCGCTTAAGTGCCTTTGCAAGCTACCAATTTATCATTAGTTGATTTTGCGTTGTTATTTTAACAGAATTTTATCTGATCCCAAGCGAAGTGAATTTTGTGGTACCAACAACTTTTTTCTTGCAGATATAACAAATTTTACGTTTTATACTAAGCTAATCTATGTGTTGATGCTATTATTACAACACAAGATATGATGCTTTGTCTCCGTTTGATTTTTAGTTGCTATTTTATCCATACATTATATATAATCTCAATTATAGTTTACTTACGCCCGTTGTAGACGTAACTTTATCCTAACTCTCCCGTCACTCTTCGCGTTACCATAACGTCAACCATCATTCTTAGCGCATTTAGAGGTTGTTTGATCACAACGCGAGTTATTTTAACGCTAAGCTAATTGTTAAAGTTTTCTTTAGAGGAGCTCTAAATTATCCGTGCGCTGTCGTAAAGTTGGTTGGCTATCAACTTTGTTTAAGTTAGATAAAGTGACAGAAGAAGTGAGGCGTTACGGCAACTGTAAATTGATTCTCTAAAGTGAAATATCATTCG
>NIPM01000774.1:0-16755 GCA_002738285.1 Holacanthella duospinosa | reverse complement strand
CTAATTGTTAAAGTTTTCTTTAGAGGAGCTCTAAATTATCCGTGCGCTGTCGTAAAGTTGGTTGGCTATCAACTTTGTTTAAGTTAGATAAAGTGACAGAAGAAGTGAGGCGTTACGGCAACTGTAAATTGATTCTCTAAAGTGAAATATCATTCGGCTCATCACCCGAGCAACCATAGAGTTACAGTGACGTTAGGTATAAATTTAAATTTTAAACATCTTCAGAAGAANACTCATCACCCGAGCAACCATAGAGTTACAGTGACGTTAGGTATAAATTTAAATTTTAAACATCTTCAGAAGAATAATTCGGAAGAAGGACACGTTAGAGTTAGGTGTACAACGGGTATTAGATGCTAGATCCTTGGACTCACTTTGTTTACGCTATTCTAAACACATTTCCATAATGCGTCAACCAACTCTTCATTTGATAGTATGTTTTGGAAATCAGCTATTTATGCTGTGTATCCGCTTTAGTATTCGGAACTATTCTTACTACTGATACCTGTTACATCAGACAAACTATATTTATGTAACCAACTTGTGTTATTCTAACCTTTGAGCTCTCTAACCTATTTTCATATAATCCCAAATACTATTTTTCCTTTTCAATCAACGATGTACTTCTTCATACCCTAAGCACATTTTTTATAATTCTACACGAAACTTGGCACTAACAGTATCAATATAGATCTATTTTGCTTCCACCTCAATACTAGATGTTACTCAAAGCATAACTGCCTTTTATGTCAACCAAAATTTGTGATAATTTAATGACTAACAAGTAGGTATTCATATTTCGCATGTACCTGACTTTTTGATTTCACCTAAGTACATTTTCTTAATATATCAACTAACGGTTATTCGTATGATATCAATAAAATATTTTTCCTTCGTATGTCTTTACTCCGATATATATTCAAAGTGTTGTTATACTCTACGGTTTGTAACTCGTCACATTCATAGTGTAATTTACGAAATTGATTTGAATTTATTTTCAGCAAGGTGATTAGAGAACAAATAAATTTTCTAAGCTGCAAAAACCAATTAGCTCGAAACAAAGACAAAATAGTTTAACTGTTTAGTCCAATAAGGTTCATAGTTACTGTTTCCAACGATACTTGTTTAAAATATAAAAGTGTGGGTTATGAGTGTGAACACCAAAATTAGAGACGAGTATTTACCTTAAAATTCCTTTTCCGAATTTTAAACAGTATGCAGATAATGCATCGTATAAATATTTCAGATACATTCAAGACATCAACACCTAGTTATTTCCAATTTCCGGAACGCTATGGTAGTTGGTCCGGATCACGAACTCCAAAAACACAAAAAATAATAATACAGTAGCCCCACGTAATCATTATATTTAGTCTTATAATTGTAAAATTATATTAGTTGACCTAATATGAATTGTCCCGTTTCGAATTGTATCTCGAATTAAAAGTTAACAAGATGTTAATTATGACAATTCCTTGGAAATTAGAACCTCTGTCATAATTTGTGGTCATGTGAGACGGATAGCTGTATTTATCAACTTTTGTTTAATGTCAATGGCAAACTTAGGTAAAATTAAATCTGCATTCATTATGAATTTCAACTTCATATAATCACATTCATTAAAAGTCGGCAAATGGAATCTCAATATTCCGGCTCAATGATTAAACTTTTTTCCCAGAAAACGGAGCTAATAATTTAGAATTAGCGCTGTCACTCGTATCCTTCCAACAAAGCAAAAAAAAATTTTAATAAAATTGTATGTTTCTTCTTATTTAAATTTTTGTAAATCACTCAAACATACTAAAATTGAAATGCAACACTCCTATGGTAAGAAGAATGAGGTAAATTGGAAATTTATTTTCAAACGAAAAAAATTTTTTTTGACAATTANATTTAAATAAAATTGTATGTTTCTTCTTATTTAAATTTTTGTAAATCACTCAAACATACTAAAATTGAAATGCAACACTCCTATGGTAAGAAGAATGAGGTAAATTGGAAATTTATTTTCAAACGAAAAAATTTTTTTTTGACAATTATAATTAATTTTTAGGGTTATGAATGAGCTTGAAAATTATACTTGCTTCCATATCAACAAATTTTATAAACGATAAAAATTTTAATTTTATTATCACTAACTTTGAATGCGTATGTTCATTAAAATTATTTGAACTTTTGAAATTGTTTTCTATGAATTCCAATTCTTTTTTTAAATCATGTCTCAAGTACATTCTATTGATTCCGCTTCAAATATAAAGTATTTTTAAAAGGGTATACAAACCAAAGTATCTCGTGAAAGTTTCTATTTCAAAAGTTCTCAAAATCAAAAATTCCTTCAACAAATGTTTTTCTTCAAAAAGTTTCTATTTCAAAATTTCTACTGCAAATTTTGATTTCCATGATTTAGATTAAATTAACATGTTGAAAATGTTTCATAATTAAAGTCGCTGACTAATAACAAAATACAAGGATAAAATCGAAAATTCAAATCATTTTTGTGTGCTGCTCATCCTTGTATTTCGACGTTTATTAACAAAATTAGAGAAGAGCAAAATGGGACAGAAATTAAATTACATGGCGACCATCCGCGACCCTCGCCTTATTAAGGGGCGGAGGGCTGGTAGTCTTCGGTTCCCGAAGGCCGAGGGGGCGCTCTTGGCGGCGGGAAATTGTGGGGATTTGAGCATAAGACTCAATCCCCACTACTTTACTCATAAATGAGACAGTAGACTCCTTACCTGGCAATGAATGAGAGTTCGGAGTTGTATTGAGTTTGAGAACTGGATTGCCCAACTAGGCTTTGTAGCACAAATGGTTAGTGCGTTGGGTCTGGAATATCCAAGACGTGGGATCATACCCCATCAGAGACCAAATTTTTGTGGCAATCCCTGTCTCAAACTCAAAGTGGCGGGNCTGGATTGCCCAACTAGGCTTTGTAGCACAAATGGTTAGTGCGTTGGGTCTGGAATATCCAAGACGTGGGATCATACCCCACCAGAGACCAAATTTTTGTGGCAATCCCTGTCTCAAACTCAAAGTGGCGGGTCAGCCCCGCCACANCTGCTCGACAACAACTATGCAATCAATAAACAACATCAGGATATGGGTTCTTCAGTTTTTTGAATCGCAAAAGACAAAGGAAACCGAAGCTTTCAAGAATTTTTTATTGATTTAGCACAAAATTTAGAACTCAATGTATGAGCTACAGAAATTTTGTTGACATCAATGGTGTAAAATTGGTGACATGTATTTCATATTTCATATTTGATAATATTTGATTAAATAAACAGTTAGAATTTCATACATAATTTTAATATAACTTCAACTACATTTAGTTTTTGAATTAATAATTGATTACCTCTACTAGTAGAAAGTACTTACCAAAGGAACTTTATACCTTAGAAATTTTGTGCGATTAGGAACATTCGCAGTAAGAGCTTTTGTAATATTGATTTATGGATTAGGAACATTAGTTGGAACTTTTGACAATAGGAACTTTTGTAACAGGAACTTTCACATGGACCTACAAACGGGTTCATGTACTTGCCGACATTTAGTCATTGTCACTACGTGATTGCAATTCATCTCAATTCCGAGTCGCTAGTATGTAAGTAACCTTTGATTAAAAATGAAGTGGAGAATGATTCATTTTTTTAATTTATTAAATGACTCCATTTGTTTCAAGTTTAATACCAATTCTTCTAATTATCTTGATGAGATACAGAAACGACGAATTGGTACAGGCAAGTGAAAAAACGTAACCACTAAGACTACTATATAATGTTTGGATGAATATTAATTTAAATAGTAATTCACAGTAACTCAATTTCAACAAATAATTCTTTAAGGTACAAATTTAAAAAAATATGGCCACTGAATGGCGGCAGGTCCATCTAACCTCAGGAAATACGAAGAGCGATGGCAAATTTTGCAACAATACTATCATTTCTTCTCGGGTAAATATCATATTATTTAAATTTTAAACAATATGTAACAATAATTGACATATTTTAAACATTTCTATTAGTATACTCTGGTCACTTTCTTACCAAAAATGGTAATCGAGCAATGCCGGAAAGGATTTAATATATTCTTTGTTACGTTGATTATATTGCAGGTAATTTGATCAAATTTAATTATATTAATAAAATGAATTAATGATTAATTGTTTTTTGGTATTAATATCAAGTATGCTTTTGGCTCGAGGACAAACCCAATAACGTTCGTTATTACGTTCATGACAATTTTGATGGTCACTATTATCAAGCAAGCGTATGAAGATTTGATCCGACATAAAGCTGACAGAATTGTCAACAATAGAAAGATTTTTGTGTTTGACAAGACCAAATCCACTTTTGTCGTAAGTTTATCCATCTTAATGTCCATTTTATTAGCTAGCGTCGGTATTACAAAATTTAATTTTATTTGATACAGACACAAAAGTCAAGTGAACTCAAAGTAGGTCAAATTATACGATTGGAGGACAATGACAGTATTCCATGTGACATACTGTTACTCAGAGCAATTGGAAACTCAAAAAAAGTTGTAACTAAGTGTGAAATCACAACAGCCAATCTTGACGGAGAACCAAATTTAAAGGTAAGTTTTACTAAAACATTATGTCAATGCACCACTTTCGACATTTCTAGGTTGTTACTTGTCAAAAAATTAGAAATTTGGTATTGATTCTTAAATTTGGCATTCATTATACACGATGCAAAAATTTGTATTGATTTTAGAAATTTTTTATCAACTTGCAGTATTAATTTAATTAAATTTTATCTGCAAATTTATTTATTTACTGTTGGATTACCACCTGGTAATCACTTCACTATCAGTTACTGTAAATCAATTATGATGAAGTCTATAGCCTAATACGAGGCACTCATGACATTTTTGATAAAAACAAAAAAAAAACTTTTTTTTTGCATTATTATGCAAAATTTAGACAAATTTTTGGTTTGGTCGATCACTAATGTACGCAGCTTTTTAGACAAATTTTGAACACAAGATTGTAACATGCAACTTACAATTGTCGCACAGAGGTATTTTCATAATTAGTATCATTATTTTCGAGTTTTATTTTAAGTTAATTATGAGTTTGCTTAACAAATATTTAATTCATAGGTCAGATTTTGTCCATCGGGATTATTAAAACTTGAATCAGGGAATGAAGATGATTATATAATGAGTCTTTACAAACACCAAGTTGACCTTGAGTTTGACCAACCAAGTACAGAACTTTACAAATTCAATGGAGTCATTCGTTCGAAATCAATTCTTGAAAAGCCCGTATCCATTACTATGGATAATGTACTTTTACGTGGGACGACACTCAAGAACACGCACTACGNTCTTGAAAAGCCCGTATCCATTACTATGGATAATGTACTTTTACGTGGGACGACACTCAAGAACACGCACTACGTCTACGGTTGCATTCTTTACACCGGAAGAGAAACTAGACTTTCACTCAATACGTCCAGAGTCAAAAAAAATAAATTTTCAGTTATTGACCAGTAAGCTTTGTTACTANCTAGACTTTCACTCAATACGTCCAGAGTCAAAAAAAATAAATTTTCAGTTATTGACCAGTAAGCTTTGTTACTATGTTGAACCGAACAAAAATTAATTTTAATTTCTTTTGTTCCTTGTAGCACAATTAACAAAATTGTACTTATGTTATGTTTCCTTCTTACAACATTCATCGCAATTGCAATGGGATTATTTTTTCTGAACAGAGATCATATTAGTAAGATTAACAACACCTTATCAAAATTATTTATTTTTTGGTTTTTAGGCTGTCATAAGTATAAAATGGGTAATTTATTTAGACAGTTCTTGGTACATCCCTCCAGAAGATCAGGACGAATTTGGAATGATTATCACAACAGTATTTCTGTTTTTGGTTTTCCTTAGCTACATGGTACCCATTTCACTTTCAGCATCTATGGGTAAAGACTACTTTGAATTTAACGATTAACTTAAAAAATTTATTTTGAAATTTTTATTTTTAGAATTTCAAAAAGTTGGTAATAGTCGCTTATTTGGTTGGGACAAAGATATGACATGTCCAACAACTGGATTACACGCTAAATGCAATACATCTGATCTTAACGAAGAGTTGGGTCAAATTGATTACTTACTTACCGATAAAACTGGGACATTGACTCAAAATAANTCTGATCTTAACGAAGAGTTGGGTCAAATTGATTACTTACTTACCGATAAAACTGGGACATTGACTCAAAATAACCTCAATTTTGTTTGCTGTTCAATTGGAACTCGGAAATTTGATTATAAAATCAATCCAAACAGCAATAAATACCAATTAATTGATATGAATCAAACAGAAAAATCAACTTATCAAAAATTAGCTCTTGATGATTCAGAAGTTTCGGAATATTTGGAAGCGATCACACTCNATCTCAATTTTGTTTGCTGTTCAATTGGAACTCGGAAATTTGACTATAAAATCAATCCAAACAGCAATAAATATCAATTAATTGATATGAATCAATCAGAAAAATCAACTTATCAAAAATTAGCTCTTGATGATTCAGAAGTTTCGGAATATTTGCAAGCGATCACACTCTGTCACACCGTTACTGCTGTGAATAAAAATGGATCAAACAATAATGATGAGGATATACTAAAGCCAGGTCAGATTGAATACCAAGGATCGAGTTCTGATGAAGAGGTTTTGGTGACAGCAGCACAAGAGCTAGGGGTGACATACTTGGGTGATGACGACGATGGTAAACACATAATTGAACGAAATGGGAAATTAAGTACGTTCACACGACATTTTGTCCTTGAATTTGACGCAGGTAAACCTCTTATATTCATATTCAACGAAAGTGGTATACTTTATGTGAATCGGTTTTGATTTTACTAGATCGAAAGTGTATGTCAGTGGTGGTGGAGAATAACGAGAGTAAACGGTACTTTCTAATAACAAAAGGGGCTGAATCGTCACTATTCCCAAAATGTGTTGACAAAACGGCTGCAGAACTAATCGAGTCTTCGACGAGTCACGTCAACGAATTTGCAAGGGTAACCTATAAAATATTGAAACTTTATTTTATTCTGCAATACATAATATGCATCTTGTATGTCTGTCTGTCCGTTCTATGATTACATCGGCATGGTCTGAACCCATTAATAAGGAATTTTCACTAAAATATTTTATGTATCATGACATATAATATGACACTTCAAAAGTATACTATTTATACCACTTCTGGCTATGGCAAATGTGATAACGATGTATCTAAATAGCTTTTAGTAGGGAAATGTTCCACAGTTCATTGCCGTACTTTGAAGCGTGTAGTATAAATAGACAAACTACTGTAAAATATTACCTCTGTCCGAGACAAAGGTTAACTTTTATTTTGTCATTTCAACTTCACACAACAGGATTGACACATATACTAAGCATTTACACCACTGTTAATTGTAAAATAATTTTATTTAAATTTCTCAATTTTGCAGAAAGGTTACCGCACTTTGGTCATAGCTAAAAAGGAGATTACTGCCGATGACCTTGCTCAAATCCATAATGAAGTTGACAAGCATCGAAGAAACCCTGATGATCTCCAGAAATTTTACAGCAAAGTTGAATCAGGGTTGACACTTCTTGGTACAACTGGAGTTGAAGATGAACTCCAAGAAAATGTACCAGAGACCCTTAGTAAACTCAAAGGAGCTGGAATACGAATTTGGATGTTAACTGGAGATAAAATGGAGACAGCAGTCAATATTGGAGCGACTTGTGGCCTCATTCCTATTGCCGCTTTGCAACAAAGCGATCATTTCATGCAGGAGAGTAACAAAGGGATGATTGTAAACTCCGCCATCCGCTATTTAACCGATGCCATAAATCCTCAGATAGTCTTTGAAAAACTCACCAACTTGACGCAAGGTACCGAGAAGATGTCAACTCATGAATCAACTTTGGTGGTAGACGGTGCGAGTTTTGCAGCTGCATTTGACAGTCACCGTGAATTATTTGCAAATGTTGCTCTTCAATTTTCGCAAGTTATTTTCTGCCGAATGGCACCATTGCAGAAAGCACAAGTAAAAATTTAATTTGTGTAAAATTTATGATGCAATTTTATAACTACTATTTCATATTTGACTATTTCAGGTCGTGCGACTAATCAAATTGACCAAAACTGGTAAAAATGCTCGTGTATGTGCAGTGGGAGACGGTGGAAACGATGTAGCTATGATTCAAGATGCTCATGTTGGAATCGGTATGTCCAGAAACTTTCCGACTACTTGAGTTTCTTGAAACTAATTTTATCATGGTTAATTTCTATAAGTAATTTATATTAAACAATGCAGGCATTCTTGGGCGTGAGGGTCGTCAAGCCGCTAGGGCTGCTGATTTTGCCATACCACAATTTCAGCATCTCCAAAAAGCAATTCTCGTTCACGGTGTTTGGTATTACTATCGATTGTCAGCAATGGTGGCGCACATAGTCTACCGTGGCGTCGTTGTCGTACTCCCAAACTTTTTCTATGGATTTGAAACTGCATTCTCCGGACAAGTAGGTTGTCATCTGACTACACTATAAAAAAAGTTAGGGTATTAATTTACTAGTTCTTTTAGAATATCCTTGACCCTGGTTTCATGGCGGTATACAATATTCTATTTACCTCTCAACCAATCGTCTTCTATGCAGTTCTCGAGCAGCAAAAATCATCTGACGAGCTACTTCAAGATTTTAGCACTTATAAGAAATACAGGGGAAATACACTCCTTAATTTAAAAATGTTGTCTTGGTACATATTTTTAATATGTTGGCAAAGTTTATTATTGAACTATTTCCCACGCCTAGTTTTGAGTGGACTATTTGCAGAATTTGACTATGGAATGCACAGTCATTTACTTAATTTTCTAATGGTTACTATTATGCTCATAAAGGTATGTTTATTACGGTTGGTGTATTTTTACCAACAAAGTCAATGTCTGGGTTGAAACTGACTGTTCTTGGTAATTCCTGCAGGTGATTACAAATGCAGTTCATGTCAACTGGATTTTACCGACTACTTTGATTTGTTCTTTTGCTGCATATCTTGCATACTCCGTTTTAACTTCTCAACTTTTTAAGTTGTAAGTACATTTTCATGTTTCATTGTTCAAATTTTGAACAATGTACTCAAATTTGCTCTATTTTAATTTTTATTTTAGTCCATTTGCTGGAACCATCTTTTCGTCACCAGCAGTCTGGTTTGCTTTAATTCTAACTATAGTGCTTTCGATAGTGCCGGATTTGGTAGTTGGTGGATTTCGTCGACTAGATTATTTGGTAATTGGACGATTATGCTAAAATAAGTTTTTTTAATAATAATTTTGTTTATTTTAATGTTTGTTTCAGCGACAAAGAAACAATGGAAAACACCCACTTTAATCAAACATATGTTGAGATCACGTTTAACAAAATCTCGTGGAGTTGGAACAATTACTGCTACAAATTTTGCAAGTTGAATGGGTTTGGCTTCATTTTGCTTGGATTGACTAATTGATGATTGAATTGATATATGAAACAGCCAATCTACTTAAAATGTTGGTAAAGTTCTATACCGTAGTTTTTAATTTATTAAAAAATTTTTTTAACTTTTATAATAAATAGTTGAAACTGTATTTTCCAATTCAAACATGTGACAATACTTCAAATAAACTTACAAGTTGTTTGCTTTAATGATATAATAGACAACGCTCGGTTCGAAATAAAATCAAGATAGCTTGTCTGACATTTCACTAGATCTCCGGTTACTATTACTACAACGCATAACCAATTACTTTAAGTCCCTCCNCAGTTACTATTACTACAACGCATAACCAATTACTTTAAGTCCCTCCTTTCATCTCGTCTCAAATACAACCTCGTATATACTAGCTCTATCCCAGTGTCAGTTAGTTTCTCACAGAGCTCACAGTATTAGTTNTTTAATGATATAATAGACAACGCTCGGTTCGAAATAAAATCAAGATAGCTTGTCTGACATTTCACTAGATCTCCGGTTACTATTACTACAACGCATAACCAATTACTTTAAGTCCCTCCTTTCATCTCGTTTCAAATACAACCTCGTATATACTAGCTCTATCCCAGTGTCAGTTAGTTTCTCACAGAGCTCACAGTATTAGTTNCTCAAATACAACCTCGTATATACTAGCTCTATCCCAGTGTCAGTTAGTTTCTCACAGAGCTCACAGTATTAGTTTGAATTCATTTCCAGCAAGGTTTTTCGAGAATATTCAAATCTTTTCAAATACGATAATCGATTCCATCGGGGCAAAGACAAGGGACTTGAACTATATGACAAAACAAGGTCCGTAGCTACCGTTTTTGTTGGTGGGTGACTAAACGATCTAACTGTGGACTATTAATGTAACAACAAAACTAGGAAAACAGATTTTCCGAATTTTAGACCAAAAGAAGATAATGAGTCTTCAAAATGCTTCCACTACGTTCTAGACAACAGAACTAGTTAATTAAAGAGTTATTTGTAATTTCAGGAACGCTGTGCTAGTTGGTGGTAAACACGAACCCCAAAAATGCACAAAAAATTAGATTGGGAAATTGCACTTTGTATCCCGCTAGTCACAAATTTGTTCCGTATTTTGTCTCCTAAGCAATCACTGTAATCTGTCATTTAACTATATGCTGCCCTAATATGGATTGTCTCATATTTCGAATTGTATCTCAAATTAAAATGTGTAAAATTATTAATTATGATAATATCTTGGAAGTTGGAACTACTCAGTCATTTGATTTGTGGTCATGTGAGACTGATAACACTATTCATCAACTTCAGTTTGGTGTCAATAGTCAAGTAGACCATCCAATCTGATTTTGAACGGTATATAATCGGAATTATTAAAAGTCAAATAGAATCACAATATTCCGGCTCAACGAGGAGAACTTTTTTGGAAAGTTGATGATAATATATATCAAATGATCAAATTAGAATAGTAACTCGTATCCTCTGCTAGTAAGATCAATTCGTATCTCAATACGTTAAATTACTCCTCATTCAAATGAAATTAAATAAATATTTATAATCATAATTAATTTTTAGATTTGCGAATAAGTTTGAACAATCCGTTCTTTTAGGTTATCAAAAAATTTATGAACAAAAAANATTAATTTTTAGATTTGCGAATAAGTTTGAACAATCCGTTCTTTTAGGTTATCAAAAAATTTATGAACAAAAAACAAATTTTTTTGGTGTATTTTGCAAATTTATAAATTCCCTTGGAATGAGAGAGCCTATTAAATATATTTGAAATCTTGAAATTGTTTTCTATAAATTTAATCGTTTCCTTTAAGTCGTGTCTCAAGCACATAAGAATGTTTCTACTTTAAAAAATAACTTTTTTAAGCCGGATAAACAAACTTTTACTTGCCGACTTTTAGTCATTGCCACTACGTGTGATTTCCGTTCAACTCAATTATGAGTCGCCACTAGATAAGCTAGCTTAGATGAAACAAGAAGTGGAGAAAAACTTGATAGTTTTTTTATATTTCACAAACAACTCCAATTGGCTAATGTTTAATTTCAATTCTTGTAATTATCTTGATGAGACACAGAAATGACGATTTGGTAGACAACTAAAAACGTATGCACTAATAGTGCTATATAATTATTGTATAAATACTAATTTAATTAGTATTTCAGAGTAAGTAAATTATCAACAATCCATTCTTTAAAGTAGATATTGAAAAAAATATGGCTACTGAATTGCGGCAGATTCATCTAAACTCTGGAAATATTTATGGGAATGACAAATTTTGCAACAATACTATCATTTCATCTCGGGTAAACATCAGAATATGTATGAATATAAACAATATTAAAGTTTGATTGATAAATTTTTTAAATAATTTTCTCAGTACACTCTGATCACTTTCTTACCAAAAGTGCTACTCGAGCAATGTCGAAAAGGCTTTAATTTATTCTTTNATTAATTTTTAGATTTGCGAATAAGTTTGAACAATCCGTTCTTTTAGGTTATCAAAAAATTTATGAACAAAAAAAAAATTTTTTTTTGGTGTATTTTGCAAATTTATAAATTCCCTTGGAATGAGAGAGCCTATTAAATATATTTGAAATCTTGAAATTGTTTTCTATAAATTTAATCGTTTCCTTTAAGTCGTGTCTCAAGCACATAAGAATGTTTCTACTTTAAAAAATAACTTTTTTAAGCCGGATAAACAAACTTTTACTTGCCGACTTTTACTCATTGCCACTACGTGTGATTTCCGTTCAACTCAATTATGAGTCGCCACTAGATAAGCTAGCTTAGATGAAACAAGAAGTGGAGAAAAACTTGATAGTTTTTTTATATTTCACAAACAACTCCAATTGGCTAATGTTTAATTTCAATTCTTGTAATTATCTTGATGAGACACAGAAATGACGATTTGGTAGACAACTAAAAACGTATGCACTAATAGTGCTATATAATTATTGTATAAATACTAATTTAATTAGTATTTCAGAGTAAGTAAATTATCAACAATCCATTCTTTAATGTAGATATTGAAAAAAATATGGCTACTGAATTGCGGCAGATTCATCTAAACTCTGGAAATATTCATGGGAATGACAAATTTTGCAACAATACTATCATTTCATCTCGGGTAAACATCAGAATATGTATGAATTTAAACAATATTAAAGTTTGATTGATAAATTTTTTAAATAATTTTTTCAGTACACTCTGATCACTTTCTTACCAAAAGTGCTACTCGAGCAATGTCGAAAAGGCTTTAATTTATTCTTTGTTATGTTGATTACACTGCAGGTAATTTTTGTTAAATATAATTATATTAATAATTATGAATTAAAGTTTAATTTGTTTCTTTTTAATTTCAAGTTTGCATTTGGCACGAATACACACCCAATATCATATATTATCACTTTCGGTGTAATTTTGTCGATCACTGTGATTAAGCAGGCATATGAGGATTGGATCCGTCATAAAGCTGACAGAATTGTCAACAATAGAAAGATTTTCGTGTTTGACAAGAGAAAGTCCACTTTTGTTGTAAGTTTATTCATCTTAATGTCAATTTTATTAGCTAGCGTCGGTATTACAAATTTCAATTTTATTCTATATAGACAAAAAAGGCAAGTACGCTCAAAGTAGGTCAAATTATACGATTGGCGGGCAATGACAGTACTCCATGTGACATACTGTTACTCAGAGCAATTGGAAACTCAAAAAAAGTTGTAACTAAATGTGAAATCACAACAGTCAATCTTGACGGAGAACAAAGTCTAAAAGTAACTCTTAATAGAATATTATGAAAATGCACCAATATCGAGACTTGTAATGTTTTTGTTTGTGAAAATATGTTGAAATTTGATATAGATTCCGAACTTGGTATTCAATAGTGACAATCTAATAATATTTTTTATACATTTTAGAAAATTTGGTTAAAAATTTTTTTACCACTTGACAGCATGAGTTTAGTAAACTAATAATAATCATAAGTAAAAAATGGATTATTTATTTATTTAGACAGTTCTTGGTACATCCCTGTGGAAGATCAAGACGAAGTTGGAATAATTGCGACAACAGCTTTTCTTTTTTTGGTATTTCTCAGCTACATGGTACCAATTTCTCTTTCAGCTTCGATGGGTAAACAATTCTTTGAATTTAAGGAAAAATTTAAAAATATTTTGCAATATTTATTTTTAGAAATGCAAAAAGTTGTTAATAGTCGCTTCTTTCGTTCGGACAAAGATATGGAATGTCCAAAAACTGGATTAAGGGCTATTTGCAATACATCTGATCTCAACGAAGAATTGAGTTAAATTGATTACTTACTTACCGATAAAACTGGGACATTGACTCAAAATAATCTCAATTTTGTTTGCTGTTCANTTGTTCGGACAAAGATATGGAATGTCCAAAAACTGGATTAAGGGCTATTTGCAATACATCTGATCTCAACGAAGAATTGGGTTAAATTGATTACTTACTTACCGATAAAACTGGGACATTGACTCAAAATAATCTCAATTTTGTTTGCTGTTCAATTGGAACTCGGAAATTTGATTATAAAATCAATCCAAACAGCAATAAATATCAATTAATTGATATGAATCAATCAGAAAAATCAACTTATCAAAAATTAGCTCTTGATGATTCAGAAGTTTCGGAATATTTGCAAGCGATCACACTCTGTCACACCGTTACTGCTGTGAATAAAAATGGATCAAACAATAATGATGAGGATATACTAAAGCCAGGTCAGGTTGAATACCAGGGATCGAGTTCTGATGAAGAGGTTTTGGTGACAGCAGCACAAGAGCTAGGGGTGACATACTTGGGTGATGACGACGATGGTAAACACATGATTGAACGAAATTGGAAATTAAGTACGTTCACACGACACTTCGTTTTTGAATTCGACTCAGGTAAGCCTTAACAATTCTTAATCAGCGATAGTGATACAATCTGTTATCATCGGTTTTGGTTTTACTTAGATCGAAAGTTTATGTCAGTGGTGGTGGAGAATAACGAGAGTAAACGGTACTTTCTAATAACAAAAGGCGCTAAATCGTCGCTATTCCCAAAATGCGTTGTCAAAACGGCTGCAGAAATAATCGAGTCTTCCACTAGTCACGTCACCGAATTTGCCAGGGTAACCGACAAAATATTGAAAGTTTATTATATTCTGCAATACATAATCTGATTTGTCTGTCGGTCGGTCCCGCGATTACATCGAGAAAGGTTGAGCCTAATTAATAAGTAATTTTAAATAGAATATTTTATCTATTATGGGAATAATTTCAAAAATGAGTTTTTAGGCCCCTTTGGCTAAGGTGTCATCACGATATATCTAAATTGCAACTACACGAAAATTTTCATTGTCTTTTCAACCGGTTTGAAAAATGTAGTATATATATATACAAACTACTATAAAAGATTACCTCTCTCTGGAGCAGAGGTGTACATTTAACCGGCAACACCAAGTTCACTCATCAGGATTGGCAGATATGCTTACGTACTTATTCAAAGTTTAATTGTGAAATAATTATTTGAATTTCTCAACTTTGCAGAAAGGTTACCGCACTTTGGTCATAGCCAAGAAGGAGATTACTGCCGGTGAACTTGCTCAAATCCATAATGAAGTTGACAAGCGTCGAAGAAACCCTGATGATCTTCAGAAATTTTAGAACAAAATTGAATCAGGGCTGACACTTCTTGGTACAACAGGAGTTGAAGATTAACTCCAGGAAAATGTGCCAGAGACCCTTAATAAGCTCAAAGGAGCTGGAATACGAATTTGGATGTTAACTGGAGATAAAATGGAGACAGCAGTCAATATCGGAGCGACTTGTGGCCTCATTCCTATTGCCGCTTTGCAACAAAGCGATCATTTCATGCAGAAGAGTAACAAAGGGATGATTGTAAACTCCACCATCCGCTTTTTAACCGATGCCATAAATCCTCAGATAGTTTTTGAAAAACTCACCAACTTGACGCAAGGTACCGAGAAGATGTCAACTCATGAATCAACTTTGGTAGTAGATGGTGGCAGCTTTACAGTTGAATTTGAAAGTCACCGTGAATTATTTGCAAATGTTGCTCTTCAATTTTCCCGAGTCATTTTCTGCCGAATGCCACCATTGCAGAAAGCACAAGTAAAGAGCGTAAAATTCAGGATTGAAATTTTATCACTAAATCTTAATCTTAATATTTAATCACTTTAGGTAGTGCGATTGATCAAATCTTCCAAAACAGGTAAAAATGCTCGTATATGTGCAGTTGGGATGGTGGTAACGATGTAGCTATGTTACTAGAGGCCCATGTTGGAATCGGTAAGTTCAACAAAATTCCGACTTACTAGCTTGTTTTCTTGAAACTAATTTTAACATACTTCAATGAGTAATTCACATTAACTATTTAGGCATTCTTGAACGTGAGGGTCGTCAAGCAGCTAGAGCTGCTGATTTCGCTGTACCACAGTTTCAGCATCTCCAGAAAGCAATTCTCGTTCACGGTGTTTGGTATTACTATCGATTGTCAGCAATGGTGGCGCACATACTCTACCGTGGGGTCTTTATTGTACTCCCGCAGTTCCTTTACGAATTTGAAACTGCCTTCTCTGGACAAGTATGTTGACATGCTTACTAACTATATAAAAGTTGTATATGCGTTTCATCTAAAAAAAAATTTACTACCTGTCGAATTTCAGGATATTCTTGACTCTAGCTTCATGGCTGTATACAATACTTTTTTCACTTCCCAACCAATCGTCTTCCATGCATTCCTTGAACAGCAGAAATCAGCTGAAGAGCTACTTCAAAATTTTAGCACCTATAAGAAATACAGGGGAAACACACTCCTTAATTTAAAAACACTGTCTTGGTACATATTTTTAATATGTTGGCACACTTTTTATTGAACTACTTCCCACGCCTAATTTTGAGTGGAGTATTTGCAGAATTTGACAATGGACTGTACATTCATTTACTTAATTTTTTAATGGTTGGCATACCACTCTTAAAGGTATGATTATTACAATAATCTATGATATATTTTTACCATCAAAGGTGAGAGTCAGGATTGTAACTGACTGTTATTGGTTTTTTTTCAGGTGATTACGAATGCAATACATGTCAACTGGATTTTACAAACTACGTTGATTTCAGGGTTGGCAAAACCCGGGGTTTTTGTTACGAAAACCCGTAATACCCGGGTTTTGATGGGTTTTAGGGGTT
>NIPM01000773.1:26372-40907 GCA_002738285.1 Holacanthella duospinosa | reverse complement strand
AAAAAAATTTTAGGAATGCGACCTCCTATCTCATTCTCTTTACTACCATGTACCCATGTTTATGCGCTTCAGTGTATATAAAATAAGAATTAATATCAAAATTAGCAGTATATCGAGTCATAACTGTTAAAATTTTCATGTTCCTTAAATTCATCAAATTGTATGGTTAAAAAGTGATCTAAAATTTTCAAGTATAGATTTTTATAAATTTTGTTCGTAGTGAAAAGGTTTTGTACTGAATTACAAACGGATGTTTCTAATTTAAACAAATACGTAGGATCTAAGGTGTAATATATTTAAGAAATGAACATTAAAGCATAGTATTAAATTATAACAACCTCTGGTTGATTAACGTAGACCGTACATATTTAAAATAAATATTGTATATGATCATAGGTTATATAGGTATATATGTATGTCTATGTAAATGTACATAAGTTATGAAATCGGTTATACTGAACTTCCTGCCTTAGNTGTATGTCTATGTAAATGTACATAAGTTATGAAATCGGTTATACTGAACTTCCTGCCTTAGTGAACCAATCCTACTTTTCCCGAGACTCATTTTGTCCGGTTTTAGTGAACACGCATGAAATATATTTCAATCCGCAATGAATTCCTCCTTTTTCAGTTATGCCCATGTATGCACAAGACTTTGATGGAACCTCAGTGTGAGTTTTAGTTAACACTGCAGTTAAAGTCAAACCCAGTCACGAAACATTTTCGTTGTTGCTTAAAAGAACTCAATCACGTGGGAAGAAGTCCATGCAACGTGTCACTTTGTTATTATACCCAAATGTGACTAGATCCGAAATGTGGAAGTCAATTATTCTAGCAATATTTCTAAACTCACGGTGCTTTAAAAGTTATTAGAAGTTTGTACACTTTAATGTTCTTAAGGCAAACAGGAAAGCTTGGATGAATTCTTTAATTTGTTTTCAAAACTTCGTCTTCAGTGGAAATAACATTACGNAGGCAAACAGGAAAGCTTGGATGAATTCTTTAATTTGTTTTCAAAACTTCGTCTTCAGTGGAAATAACATTACGGGAATCAAACCGAAAAGCCCTTTTGTTGCTGGACAGTTGTGATCCACAAACAACAAAATATCAACATTATCTTCCGCCAACAAAATACAAATGTTAGGAAATTATGTTTATATTAGCTTTTTATTCCTCTATCCTTTTCATAACACAAATCTTCTGAAAATAAGACGATGTTTTCCCTGTTAGTTCCTTCGACCTCAAATTTCTAGCTTTTAGTCTTTTCTCGGACAATTGTGACATTGATTANGTTTTCCCTGTTAGTTCCTTCGACCTCAAATTTCTAGCTTTTAGTCTTTTCTCGGACAATTGTGACATTGATTACTATTCAAGGGATAAATTACAAGGTCGCTGAAATTTGAGGTCGAAAGAACTAACACAGGACGGATCATCTTATTTTCAGATGATTTCCAAATTTGATACAATTAGTAATTCTCTAACCTACAGAAATACAAATAGATCAAATAGAACCTACCTACCCAATTTGATACAAAGAATAAGTCTAACCTACAGAAATAGTCAGTAATTTTTTTCTGCATACAACATGAAAATGTTTCCTCGGTGATGTGGTTGTCAAAATTTTCTTAAAATTTGGTAGTAAAAATGGTAGCTGAATTTTTTGAAGCTCGTTTGTTTGTAACATTGAAGACAATCCACATCTTAATTCTCTCAAGACTCTTGTGAACTTGTCCGGTACTAGGAATATATTTATGTTCAACTAAACTGTCCTTTTAGTTGCAGCATTTTTNGGTACTAGGAATATATTTATGTTCAACTAAACTGTCCTTTTAGTTGCAGCATTTTTAATCTGTTCCCTCTTCAAATTTTTACTTACTGTACTTTTGTCAATGTGATAGTTGTCAGAGATAACTTTCCTGTTCATTTTGTTTGTTTGCTATAATCTCCAACTTTTGTTTAATTGTTAGTTCTGTGTTTTTTCTATCTCCATTGTCTTAATGTGTAACGTGAATGTTAGAAAATTGAATTCCCTATTGGGCAATAGAGATGGCGCCAGCTTTAAATATCAGGATTCAGAGATTTATTAATTACAAAAAGCCATGTTGCCTTATNTAATCTGTTCCCTCTTCAAATTTTTACTTACTGTACTTTTGTCAATGTGATAGTTGTCAGAGATAACTTTCCTGCTCATTTTGTTTGTTTGCTATAATCTGCAACTTTTGTTTAATTGTTAGTTCTGTGTTTTTTCTATCTCCATAGTCTTAATGTGTAACGTGAATGTTAGAAAATTGAATTCCCTATTGGCCAATAGAGATGGCGCCAGCTTTAAATATCAGGATTCAGAGATTTATTAATTACAAAAAGCCATGTTGCCTTATGAGCGATAATTTTAAACTATTAGTAACGTCTAACCATCAAATGTCTAAAATTTTAGGCAACAAGGTTTGCTTGCTCATCCAATGTCTACAAATATGGGCACGCGAAATTCGTTGCTCAACCTATGTCTAAAATTCTAGACACTGCTCAGAAAATTGATACAATGTTGTCAAATGGTTCAAATATAAATTTATACAACAGTGAAGACGTGTAGTACTGGCTGTTATAACAATAATCTTAGATACACTCCAAACCTGTGGCTAACCTCAAATAGTTTTACCATATTTGTTATATAGGTCATCTAAACCAAAAATAATCAACAATTATACCTTCAACAGCTTTGTCCTAAGTTTATTCCACTAACATTGGGTTTTTTGACTTTAGAAAGGAGTGAGAAACTAGGAGTAAGAGAGAAAGCATGTAGAATACTCCTGTTAAATATCCACTCAANCAAATATAAATTTATACAACAGTGAAGACGTGTAGTACTGGCTGTTATAACAATAATCTTAGATACACTCCAAATCTGTGGCTAACCTCAAATAGTTTTACCATATTTGTTATGTAGGTCATCTAAACCAAAAATAATCAACAATTATACCTTCAACAGCTTTGTCCTAAGTTTATTCCACTAACATTGGGTTTTTTTACTTTAGAAAGGAGTGAGAAACTAGGAGTAAGAGAGAAAGGTACATCTTATGAGGACAATTTATAGGTGAGTTAAGCAAATAAAATCCAATAATTTACATAAATTGAAACTTTGAATTAGGGCCCAGCACAGCTAAATCCATTGTACTGGTTGTTAGGTTGCGAATGGGTCAATTTTTGAATTGACTTTCAGCGGGATTTGTCCCTCTCAGAGTATGCCCGCCCACTCTNAGGTTGCGAATGGGTCAATTTTTGAATTGACTTTCAGCGGGATTTGTCCCTCTCAGAGTATGCCCGCCCACTCTCCACTTTAAATTCTCTTAGGGACAGAGCTGGTCATCCCGCTCTACACATCAATCACAACATACAACGGTCTTTCTCATTTACAGAAAAACTTTTCATTCCACCATCAGAATTTGAGAATTTTAATACCCTTGTTTCAGTTGTTTTTAAAAAAATTTTAAAACTGATCAAGTTTACTTTAGTATGTTTGTATATTTATCTTCCTCCGTCTTTTCTATACAGGAAAAATCGTAGGATTATTTGCAAATTTTGTTTTTCCTCCAATTTTTAGTAGTTTTTAATTTTCCGCTTTGCCATTTCATTTGGAAATAGGCGAAAGGAAGTTTAACAGATAGGATTCAATTACCAGCTTTCATTTCGTCAAACCTTCTCGGATCGATTTACAATTTAGCAAGAGTGAGCAAAAGCGCATTTTGAGATGATAGTTTTGATGGTTTCGAAAATATTCAAATCAAAATTTTTATGACTATTTGAAATTTCACCACCCACCAAAGCTAAGGTTTAAATTATTAAATTTATTCGTTGTGTTGTGTGTAACTCTAGTAATCTGGAGTGGCTTGGTGTTAATATTATGTGCCCAGCTAAGGGATGGTGATAATTTTGAGTGAGTAGTGATGTAAAAGTCTTCACAAGATAAACGGAGGAAAGTTTTAGTTAAAAAATTGGTTCATTCGCAACCTAACAACCAGTATAGCAAATGGTAGCAGAGCGTGGTTTAGTTTCACGTACTCTGTGGGAAAATTTTGTGATATTGAAATCAGTCATTTTTTAAATAGTGAATATACTTTGCATGTGTTCTTTTCCTACAATGGAAGAATGGAATAAGTTATTTAAGTTTGTTAGTGAAAGTGCGGACATACGCTGTATGATAAAACTCAAAAACAAAATCATCAGGACCATTAAAAGTGTTAACAAAAAAGCATTGGTTGAAGAAAAAGCTTTATCCAGACATCAACTTTGGCTAACTACAAAGCAGAAGAATATTCTTATCCATGTGTTGCGTCTCATGTGAGACTAGCGTGAATTATTATTTAAACTTAACCACCAGCGCTGGACCAACTTTCTGATACTATGTGTCGGTTATTCATTGGTCCAGGGCTCAGGCGTTTTTAGTGTAAAGAGAGGATAGGAAGTGATGTGGCATAACCACTCAAGTAGAGTTAGAGAGAGAAAGTTAGTTGGGTGTTGGTTGTTTTTGAGTTATGTCTTAAATTAAAAGTTAAGTAACGAGTAAATCAATCATTTTTATATTGTGCTCTTGATTAATCTACGTCATATGAATTATTACATCTTCAATTGAGTATTATCAATCGGAATAAGCCGCAGATATGTCACAGAATCGAAGGACCGGCGCCGGGCAGCAGTTGCATAGCATCGTCGGGTAAAATTCAGAGATTTAGTAAGATATAAATAATTAAGTCAATCAAAGTAACACAAATAAATTATTAAAGGTAAGGGCCAACAAATTAACCACTTCTTTTCACGGTGCATTGACCGGAAAAGTTTCAAAAGTCAAAAAATAGTGTGAATTTGTGAGATTAAATCTAATTCTAATTTTGTTATTTGTGTAAGAGTTTATAATTTATTACGAAGTTCAGTTATAGTCATGGAGAGCGCTATAAGGCTAAGATTGGAGAAGCAGCTCCTGTTTTTGAAATTACGAGTGGAGAAGCTCCAAATGTCAGTGGCAGCTTACAAAACCGTAACAATTACTCAAGTTGAAGCTGATCATGGTAAGAGGAAGTACACTCTTTTGGAAGAACAGTTAGAGGAGGTACGAGAACTCATCGTGGAAAGTTGTACAGATAACTCAGAAATCACTGAATTTGAGAGTCGTTTGGATGTGATTGACATTNAACTCATCGTGGAAAGTTGTACAGATAACTCAGAAATCACTGAATTTGAGAGTCGTTTGGATGTGATTGACATTGTTTGAAGAACATTTCAATTAAGTTAGACAACAGTAACAAAACTAGGAACAGAATCAGCGCCGGATCTTCACCTGATTTGAAGCTACCAGCTTTAGCCGTACCTAATTTTAGTGGAAATATGGATGAGTGGCCATCCTTCAGAGACTTATTTCAAGCTACTGTTGTTAACAACACATCACTTTCCGGAGCTCAATGACTAAAGTACTTGAAAATGTCAGTGGCGGGAGAGCGAGAGAAGCTGGTAAGAGCTTTCCGCTCACAGGTGTAAGTTTTGCAGACGCATGGGTTGTACTTACAAAAAGATATGAAAATGTCCCAGAGTTAGTTTTTGCATTACTGTGAAAAATGTGGAGTGCTCAAGCGGTACGCAGCGAGAGCTCCACTGCGCTTCAAACTTTATTAGATTGTTTTCAGGAGGCAACAATGAGCTTGAAGTTGGTTGGAAGGTCTGTGGAACATTGGGATGACTTTCTGGTTTTTCTACTACTGGAGAAGATTGACTCAGAATCTCGTCAGTGGTGGAGCATGACCGCTGATGGAAATAGAGTGCCGACCTTTGCTAAATTAGCGGAATTCCTACAAAGAAGAATAAGAGGATTGTCATCCGCTAATCCAAAGGTACAAACGACCGGTACGGCTACCCACCAACACAAGCAGTAGGCAACTCATGCAGTCACTGTTCAAGGTACGTGGTATCTGTGAAGAAAACCATCAAACTTACCAATGTAAGAAACTTCTCTCTGAAAACATGGAGGAAAGAGTAAGTCTAATTAAGAAATCGAATTTATGTTTTAACTGTTTGTGTAAACGGCATCCAGTGAGGGAGTGTAAGTGCTCGCTGTTGTGCAAGTTTTGTAAATTGAAACATAACAGTTTAATTCATAGAGATAAGGCTCGTACCAACGAAATACAAAGTAGACCAGAGGGTGTAGTCACGACCAGTGCTAGTCTGACNCATAGAGATAAGGCTCGTACCAACGAAATACAAAGTAGACCAGAGGGTGTAGTCACGACCAGTGCTAGTCTGACCAGCCCTGGTGTGTCCTCGTCAATGGGAGTACTTTTAGGTACGGCAATTGCTAACGTANCCAGTGCTAGTCTGACCAGCCCTGGTGTGTCCTCGTCAATGGGAGTACTTTTAGGTACGGCAATTGCTAACGTAAAAAACCGTTTTGTAAGATGATTCGAATCAGGTTGTTTTTCGACAACGGATCCGAATCGTCTTTCATAACAAGTGTCAGAATCGACTTGGACTAAATGTCATTCCTGGGCAGGTGGAAGTTATTGGTGTGGGTGGAGTTAGAAGAAGCCTTCTATGGGCTCAGTAAATTTCAAATTGGTTCTAATCATTCGAATTTCAAATTAACAATGTGTGTTCTAAGTATTTCTAAAATAACAGGTAATCTCCCATCATTTTAGTTGAAACAGATTTACCCACACCTGCAAGGGTCACCTTTGGGTGATTCATTCTACAGCCAATCAATAGAAGTAGATGTTTTGGTTGGTGCTGATGTCATTGGTCAGCTCATGCTCGGGGGAAAGTTGACAGGAAAACGGTTGGATCCCGTCGCCCTTGAGACAGAGTTGGGCTGGAGTCTCATGGGACGAGTAGCAGTTCAACCTAACACAGCTACAGTCAAGAGTAACTTGACGAGCATCCTCCACTGTCTTAAAACACATTCAGAAGTTTTGGGAAGTTGAAGACATCTCCTGCGCAGGAAGGGTTAGAAGACGAAAATTTAGCAGAAGCTCATTTTCTCAAAACCCACCAAAGAACAGCTGAAGGCGGATTTGTCACGTCACTTACGTTTAACGAAAACATTGAAAAATTAGGTGAAAGTCGTGACATAGCGATGAAACGACTTCATCAAATTGAACGACGACTGGAGAGAAATCCTATACAACAGCAGGAGTATCGTAAGTTCATGAATGATTATGAACTACTTGGGCATATGGTCCAGGTTCCTCAAGCTAGTGCTGGTGAAACGGTGGGAGTAACTAATTACATCCCTCATCATTATGTACTTAAGGAAGAGAGTCTGACTACCAAATTGAGAGTAGTATTCGATGCATCTGCTAAAAGTAGCACAGGGGTGTCATTGAATGACTGTCACATGGTTGGCCCTAACATACAGGATTGTCTAAATAATATTCTTTTAAGATTCAGGTTTCATCTCGTGGCTGTAAAAGCGAATATGACAAAGATGTACCGCCAGTTTCTAGTGGAACAAGATGACCGGCGCCGGCAGAGGGTGTTGTGGAGAGAATCACCACAATCCCAAATCAAGGAGTATGAGCTCCAAACTGTGACGTATAGGACAGGCTCAGCGTCATTTGTGGCAACCAGATGTTTGAAGCAAATGGCTTTGGACGACGGAGCAAACGTCCCAAGAGGAGCTCATGTACTACTGGAAGATTTCTACATGGACGATCTTATGAGTGGAGGATCGACAGAGAACCATGCACTAAATCTATTCTATGAACTCCAATGGTTGGTATCGCGCGCGGGATTAGAGTTATGTAACTGGGACTCTAATGATAAGGGTTTATTATCGTTAATTCCAAATGACTTGCGCGAAACTAATTGTTTAATTGAGTCTGATGAAAGAATTTCGAAAGCTTTAAGATTAGAGTGGGATTCCTCATCAGATCATTTTCAGTTTTGCGCTTATCACCCTAGAGAATACCCATCCTTGACAAAAAGGAACGTACTATCAGAGCTGGCTAGGATTTTCAATCCGCTTTTTTTGGCGCCAATCACTGTCCAAGCTAAAATTATTTTGCAACAATTTTGGAAGTCAGTGGTGGATGACATTGGAGAAGAGAGAATCCGCAGGTGGGATGATCGGCTACCGGCACCGGTGTTGGACGAATGGAGACAGTATGTGGGAGGTTTGTCGTTAATTAAGAACTTCAAAATTCCAAGGTGTATAATTAAATTAGGCATGACTAATTTTGAATTATGTGGGTTTTGTGATGCCTCTACGAGAGCTTACGCTGCGTGTGTATACTTAAAGGTTTATTGCAGTGACGGAACCACACAAGTGAGATTACTTAATGCAAAGACTAAGGTAGCACCGTTGAAGACACTTACAGTTTCGAGGCTGGAACTATGTGGAGCGGTACTATAAGCCAAGTTGATGGCTTCAGTCAAGGCTGCAGCAAAACTTGAATGTCCTGCGCAGGCATGGACCGACTCAGAGGTAGTGTTACGGTGGATCTCTTCTTCATCAAGCAGATGGAAGATGTTCGAGGCTAATCGTGTTTCTCAGATCCAAGACCTCCTACCAACAAGGTATTGGCACTATGTCTCAACAAAACTCAACCCTGCAGATTGTGCTTCGCGAGGACTTCCAGCAAGAAAACTGGAAGAGCATAACTTGTGGTGAAATGGTCCGGAGTTTTTTGGGGAATCAAATTTAATTAGATTTCCAACTTTTGGTGAGATTGACGGGGCAAAATTGGAAGAAAAGCCGCGTAAAGTCTTGGTAAGCGTAAATTTCCATGCGCAGGTCTCTTTCCAATTCATTGAAAGATTTTCATCATTCATAAGGCTAAAATATGTATGCGCTTATGTTTTGAGATTTTTATTTAATAGTCAAGTCAAGAATAGAAACAAAAGACGATTTGGAAGCCCATCGCTGGAGGAGTTAACAATATCCTTATCTTTCGGTTGTCAACTGAATCAAGAGTCAGAATTTGAAGAAGTGTTCCAACTGAAGAAGGGCATGAGTCTGAGCGGTCGTAGCAAGATCTTGTCCCTTAACCCATTTCTAGATGCGGATGGAGTGTTGAGGGTTGGTGGTAGAATAGAGAAGGCGAAGGTTCCTTACTCGACTAAACATCAAGTTATTTTACCACCGCATCATCACTTTACCAAACTCTTAATCCGACATTACCATGCAAAGTACCTGCACGCAGGATTTCAGTTGCTATGGGCTAACCTGCGCAGGGACTTTTGGCTTGTAATTGCTAGGCAAATTATTAGAAGTCTCATTCGAGAGTGCCTTGTTTGTAAGAGACTCAAGGCAAATGCAACAAAACAACTAATGGGAAGTCTACCGGAGGGAAGGGTAACACCCACGAGACCCTTTTTTACTTGTGGGATAGATTTCTCGGGACCATTTGTGACCCAAGTGTTACAAGGGAGGGGTCAGAAACAACAAACATCTTATTTTTGTATTTTTGTGTTTTTTCAGTAAGGCCATACACTTGAAAGTGGTTACCGACTTAACCACAGATGCATTTATTGGCGGCTTACAAAGATTTGTATCTAGGAGAGAGATACCTACTGACATCCACTCGAATAACGAGACGAACTTCATGGGTGCCGATCGAGAGCTCCAGCGCTGGGTACAACAATGTAAGAAGGACGATGACGTATGTCACTTTCTGAGGGACAGTGGGATAAAATTGCATTTTATTTCACCATCTGCGCCGCACCAAGGAGGCTAATGGGAAGCGGGTGTGAAGACAGTAAAGTACCACTTGAGACGTGTAGTAGGAGATGCAACATTGACTCTCCCAGAGTTCGAAACAGTACTCAGTCAAATTGAAGCAGTGGTGAATTCTAGGCCGATTGGAGCGATGTCACCGGACTCAGGTGATGAAAGGTTAACTCCTGGTCATTTCATCATTGGAATTTCTCTAATTGCCATACCAGCTCCGGATTTGACACCAATTAAACAAAACAGACTCTCTCGATGGCAAAGAGTTAAGCAAATAATACTCCAGCATTTCTGGAAACGCTGGAGTCAAGAATATTTGACATCACTCCAACAAAGACAAAAGTGGACAAGGGAGACAACTGATGTCAATGTAGAAGATTTGGTTGCTATCAAAGAAGCTGATTTAGCTCCATTAAGATGGAAATTAAGGAGAATATCGGCGGTACATTTCGGCGTCGTTAAACTGATCAGAGTTGTGGATGTGAAAACTTCAAATGGTACCCTGAGACGCCCAATTGTGAAGCTTTGCCTACTCCTCAACAAGGAAGAGTAACTTAAAATTTATTAAGATATTATTTTTTTGTCATTGGGTTTAAAGAGTTAGTTTAGTTATAGTAGATTTAAACATTAGTTTAATTAATTCTTTTTTATTGATTTTCATTTATTTTTTCTAGTACGATGGATGTTACTTTCAGACATTTCGTAAAAGATGCCAGCGCTGGAGTGTGACAAAAGGGTTGAGGGGTTAAGGTCCGAGAAATGTGTCGCCCTTAGTTTTGACGGGGCTTGAGGTATAGGATTCGCTCTGACCGAACGACACACCGAACCCTGAAGCTCTTCGTGACCCTCCAGTATTTTGTTAAGATTGAGTGGCTGAGAGGTACATCCATTAAATGGACTCATAATGAAAGTTAATTGTATGGAAGTAATGAAATTAGATAATCTCATTAGGTGGGAGTGTTGCGTCTCATGTGAGACTAGCGTGAATTATTATTTAAACTTAACCACCAGCGCTAGACCAACTTTCTGATACTATGTGTCGGTTATTCATTGGTCAAGGGCTGAGGCGTTTTTAGTGTAAAGAGAGGATAGGAAGTGATGTGGCATAACAACTCAAGTAGAGCTAGAGAGAGAAAGTTAGTTGGGTTTTGGTTGTTTTTGAGTTATGTCTTAAATTAAAAGTTAAGTAACGAGTAAATCAATCATTTTTATATTGTTCTATTGATTAATCTACGACATCTGAATTATTAAATCTTCAATTGAGTATTATCAATCGGAATATGCCGCAGATATATCACAGAATCGAAGGACCGGCGCCGGGCAGCAGTTGCATAGCATCGTCTGGTAAAATTCAGAGATTTAGTAAGATATAAATAATTAAGTCAATCAAAGTAACAAAAATAAATTATTAGAGGTAAGGGCGAACAAATTACCCACTTCTTATCACCATGGACTGTGGGATTCTTCCTTTAATGAAAAAAACTGTAGTGCAAAGGTTAAAGAATTTTTCCACAATGTGTTGGAAATTGAAGGGACCCCAGTGAAAACTTTTATACTTGGTGATTTGTGCGCAAGAAAACCAATTCTTGTGGAATTGAATTCTTTTCTAGAAAAATTACTCGTTTATCGTAATTGTTGGAAACTGAAGCATCAACTGTTCCAACGTGAGTTCCAATCACCACAGTATTCAATAGTGGGTTATTTAAGTAAACTTGAAAGAGTACAAAGATGAAATTGATACCAACGCCTACGAGAAAAAAAAACGGAAGAGTAATAAAGTCAGGTTTAAAGGTGGACAATTATTCGTAAACGAAAAATCAGCAGTAAAAATGAATAATAATGGATGCAGTGTGTTGTAATCAGTGTTGCTGTTTTTTTTTGTTTTTTATTTAAAAAACATAAAAAACGTTTTTATTTTTTAAAACTGTTTTTTATGTTTTTTAACCGTTTTTTTTTGTTTTGTTTTTAACCATGAAAATCCTAGTTCAGAATTAAATACAACACACACGACCTAGATTAACGTAAGAAACAACTGAACTTGGTATTTAATTGTTAAGGAAGTGTTCTACATGTAAAAAAATTGAATTGTAACATCAGCGATAAAAGGACCTGCTAGACGGGTAGCCGTCAGGACATCGATTAATGCGTAGTGCAATATTAATAAAAAAATTGCAAATAGGGATTTTATCGGATATTTGTCGTGTGTGCTGCAGCTAAGGTTCAGTTTGTTTAAAACACTGTTTTAAAAAAAAAACAAGTTGTTTTAAACATGTTTTAAACACTGTTTTAAACAAATGTTTTTTTTCTTCGCCACACTGGTTGTAATGTTGTTTTGATGAATGAGAACGGTTTGAGATAAAAAATTACGAAATCACACTTGTAACATAGACCAGTCTAAATCGAAATTAAAATCAACTTTCCAAACACAGTCGAAATTTAATTCTTCGTACAAACCGAAATCGGAATTAAAATTCAAAAATATCGTTTTGAATTTGAATTCGAAATCGTAATAAAAAACCCATCAGTTCTCAGACCTGAGAAGCCTATATTTGAGTTCATAATTCAAAGGCAATTAAAATCGACGCTTTCGATTTCGAATGAACGAAATTTCAGATTCCAATTTCTAGCTAAGTTTCAAATGTGGTTAAAATAAGTTTAGTGAAAGCATCCTTAATAAATAATGGTTAAGTTAAATAAATATCGTCTACCTTTTAAGTTATGCGACACTTCTCTTTCAACTTTTTTCTCTTTGCTGACGTTAATTTACTCTCACACACAAGAACCACCAAGTGATACATATCTGGGCAAATATGTTCGTATTAGTTTTTAAAATTAAATCACATGGTGAATCAAAATAGTTGATTTCGCTTATTTGTACATTATCCCTTTCGTGAGTTCAGCTATGTCAATCATAATATAGCGTAGATTAACGGTATTAAGGGTTGGCGATCAAGTCAATTCTTGCGCCAATTTAGCAAAAAAGTTATAGGATTGTTTTCCCTGACTTATACGATACACGTCGTGATTAGCCACCTCCAAACGTTAGTCAACATTCCGTTATTACAATCTGTTTATGCATATATATTAAGTAGAATAATTCCACTATAAATCTTTAAAAGTTTCGTAAAAGCTGACCTAAGCACAAACAATGGTAGGTAATATTTAAAAAAATTTTTTTTTGGCACAAATTAATACTATTTTTGCAAAATTTGACCTGAGTTCTAAAAATGGATGTAATATCAATGTACGATATATTTCCGATAAATTGTCAAATTACTTACACAAATTCACGCGATGGCTATTTTACAAAAAAGTCAAATCTGTTTTACCTAGGTCATTCTGTTTCAATTTTAAAAAGTGATACGAACATATTTGCCCAGATATGTATCACTTGGTAGTTCTTGTGTATGAGAGTAAATTAATGTCAGCAAAGAGAAAAAGTTGAAAGAAAAACGAGTCGCATAACTTAGATAGGTTAGCAGACGATAGTTGACTATTAACTAGAATCAACTACCTTGTAACCAGATTGGTTTATTCACTAGATTGATTTTATTGACTAGAACGGTAGGCAAGCCACTGTAAACAAACTTTTGGAATCTACGTTTTAGTTTGACTACTAAACCCCCGTCATCTGCATCAGAAAACGTCTTTTGTACTCATCCCTCATTTGGTCATGAATTTTGGCAAATTATACAATTTGGAATATTCTCGACTCAAATACCGAATTCGGGTATTATACAAACTCCGGGCTAGAACCTTTTCTCCACTAATACGGATTCGAAAAATTACGAATGTATCAAATTGTGGAATTTTCAAAATTATCTCAATTAAAAAATATCCGATTCCGGGATAATCAAAATTTAGTGAAACATGTGGACAAATCCGAAATAAATTTTGGCTAAAAATCTTTTTAAACTCGTGTTTTTAGGATCAGGGTAAATATACCAACAAAGATTAGCAAGATTAAGTTATTATTCTACACGCCATTATTGGTTGAAAAAGCGTTATCGTAACGATGATCCCAGAAGGGTTCGTCGGCGACCAGAAGATAAACATTTGGGGATTACCAACTAATTTCGCCTTATTGTGCTTTTTTCAATTTATAACATGTTGCAATAACTATTAACAGGGTTGCATTAGTATGCAACCCTGTAGTTTCGTACTGCCCGGATTCTAGTATTTTCCAAATTGAATAATTTTTCAAATTTCTGACGTAATTTGACGCCAAATCGTAATCTTTTTCATCGAAATTGGTTAACTTTTCTTTGTAAACGGGATTTTGTATAATACCCCAATCCGGGCATCTTCTAAATTGCCTAATTTTACAAAATTCCTGACTTAATTTTGTTCCTAATCGTAATTTTTCATCCAGATTGGTTAACTTATTTTGCAAACCGGAATTTTTATAATACCCGGATTAAGGTATTATTCAAAACGATTAATTTTCCAAAATTCTTGACGTAATTTGATCTTGACCAATCGTAATTTTTTCCATCCAAATTGGTGAAGTTTAGTTTCAAACTTATTATTCCCTGAGACGGGTATTTACCTCGGGTATTTTCCAAATTAATAATTTTCTTAAATTCCTGACATAACACGCCATCCAGTCATAATGTTTTCCTTATAAATTGGTCAACTATACTTTGTAACCCGGAATTTTTATAATGCCCGTTTTCGGGTATTTCCTAAATTCACAAATTTTTCAAACTGCTTGACCAAATTTTCATACCCAACGCTATTTACCTTTTGTCCTTAAATATCAAAAATAAAATATGTCGCTTTCACTGAAGCTCAAACTTTTATTTTGAGTTTACACTATACTATTACTC
>NIPM01000773.1:10662-24440 GCA_002738285.1 Holacanthella duospinosa | reverse complement strand
TGTATCCCAAATTAGTTATCACCCTCGGCAGTGAAAGTGATTCAGAAACAGACATTTCAACGTCTGAAGAAGAAGTTTAATGTTTTAGTTGTGGTAAGGAGTTCGGTCAGCCTTATCGGTAAGTTTTTTAGTCATTCCGTGAAAATTTACGCACACGCAACGTAAAGTTTAGTTGGTTCGATAATATCTCTCCGTTGGAAAGATTACATCTATTAATACGGTTACTAGTTTTGTGCATGCTTCTTTACATTTTTTGTGCCTGGGGGTGTGTAAACGATTATTGACAATGTGGACGTACGAAGTGAAGGGAAATTTTAGAATTTGAAATTCGCTTGTAAAAAAAGCGTCAACTGATTTGGAATTTTTTGCTTCTTACAGTCCCTTACGAGTTTAGCAGAAATCCAAAAAGTTTAAAATACGCAAAGCTTTTCAATGGTCACGAGCTGGAGCATATTATTCTATACTTTGGAATAGTGTTGTGGAAAGACTATTTGCCTAAAGCCCAGTACAAACACTTTTTAGTGTTACATTGTGCAATTTTTATGCTATCGACTGACAAGTTTCTCAGTAGGAATAAGACTGCTGAATACTTACATAAAGTTTGTTTTAACTGCAATTGAGTTGTACGGATTCGGATACACAATTTCAAATACTCATAGTTTGATACATTTGTGAAATGAAGTTAGAATTTGGGGGAAATTGAAAGCTTTTCCGCCTTTAAACTTGAACGCTTTTTTGGAAAGTTGAAATAATTTGTTAAGAAACCTAACCACCCGTTGTCTCAGTTAGTAATTAGTATTCTGTCTTGTATTAATAACAAATCCCCCATCTACAACCGAAATCAACGAGTTGCTCATTGGACACCAAAACGACTCAACGCGGAGTCAATGTTTAGTGTCTTAGATGGTCGCTTTACAAATTAACAAAGGAAACAACGTGATACTTACCAGAAAATACGAAGTATTTCTTGCAACTGAGTTGAATTATCTTGAAAGCTTAACTCTCATTGGAAGAAAATTTAGACAGCCGAAAGACTTACGAACAACCAATTCCTTTCTCAAATCTGCACATATTTGTTGTGTCTGAGATAGAATCGAAAGAAATGCAAATAGACTTAAAAAATATTTTGTGCAAAATGTGCTTGATTCCGGTTGGTCGTGAAGAAAACGTGTTTGTTGTGGTTCAACTAGTTCATCTTTTGTAAAGAAATGGCTAATTGCTTTGAGTTTCCAGATTAATATTTGAACAGAAGTTAGCATATTGTTTGTTAGTAATGTTTATAAAATTTGATAATTTTTATTATTTTCATAATGATGTATCACGTGGTCAGGTTTGTGGGTGACGGCGGTTATAAACTTGTTTTGGACAAATGGTTGGAGTAGCAGGACGGAGGATGGTGATGGAAGGAGACGGATCTACAAAGTTCTGATCTAGAAACTGCTTTCAGCGGCAATATTCTTACACTTGGTGAAATGCTTCCCATGGCTCATTGAGTTTATTCAGAGTGAGTCAATTGATTTGGAAGGTGGGAGCCAACGGAAAACTCAACAGGAAACCAAGGCTTATAGAATAGAGAAGGTTAAACGGAGTTTGAATTTTTTAGTCTCCGCCTCCTCCTTTTTCTCGTGACGTAATCTGGCGTACGATCCCTTTTCACTCTTAACTAACTTCACTCTTTTTCCAAAAATGAAATGACACATTCCTTTACAAAAATTCATTTATTTGCGAAACTGTTTAGCTTTACGCTTCCTAGCTTTCTCATTCCGTCTATTTTCATTTAGAATACGAATCATAATTCTTAATCTAGTCTTAACGAACTTCCGGATGAAGAAAGGATTAACACTCCGAAATTTAGTTGATAATTTTTGGATAATTTTGTTCGTAAGATTTCTCTGATGTTGCATTGGTTCCAAAAATTGTTGAAATTTCTCCTCTAACTTGTAAACAGTGTTAAGTAAATCTTCGGTGGGGATCAGCAGCCTTCCTCGTGACAACAAGTGAATCCAAGTCATTCCCTCAGGGGAGTTTGTAGCCTTGAGCTCTAGATGGGCAGTTGGAGTTCCATAAGTGGTAACGCTCAGGCATCTCAGCTTCCATGCTAAGTAGGCAGCGATGTAACGAAGTCCTTCATTGTGCGCAAACTCGGAAGATTTATTTCGAGGTGTGGGAAAAAGCGGTTTCCTCTTTTTTAATGCAAGTTCTTCGTTTGCATTATTAAACTTTTCATCGAGAGTCTTCTCCAAAAGTTTTGCACTCACATATGAAACGCTTTCGTTGTATTCACAGTTTGTTTTCTTAGAAAGTTGTACAGTAGCTCCAAGCAGAATCAATCTTAGACGATAACGGAATTCAGGGGGACTTGGATTGTCTGAAGAGCCGGACATTGTCCTGATTACTGAGAATAAATTCTCTACGCAGTCTTGATTCAACCTTGCATTTAAAATATATGACATCCCATATTGCTTTTGCAAATCTTGAAGCAAANTATGACATCCCATATTGCTTCTGCAAATCTTGAAGCAAATTTTGAATTGAGATGATAGAGATTATGAATCCAGTCTGAAAAGGCAATAGTGCTTTCTTCGGATTTTTCTTCTGCTTTGTAAGAAATCGCATCGTCTCTAGTAAAGTTTTTAATTTTACTAAAGCATTCGTTTGGGCCTCCATTTCAAATCCGTATCCAGACTAGTTTGTTTTTTGAGTCGTGAGGTATTCTCGAGTTCAGTACATCGAACCCATCATTCACAGTTTGAAAAAAATGATATATTGAAGGAGAGTTTGGATAGACGTGTTTTGCCAGTGCTGACGNTTTTGAATTGAGATGATAGAGATTATGAATCCAGTCTGAAAAGGCAATAGTGCTTTCTTCGGATTTTTCTTCTGGTTTGTAAGAAATCGCATCGTCTCTAGTAAAGTTTTTAATTTTACTAAAACATTCGTTTGGGCCTCCATTTCAAATCCGTATCCAGACTAGTTTGTTTCTTGAGTCGTGAGGTATTCTCGAGTTCAGTACATCGAAGCCATCATTCACAGTTTGAAAAAAATGATATATTGAAGGAGAGTTTGGATAGACGTGTTTTGCCAGTGCTGACGCATGGGCTGAAAGTAGTTGCACTGCTGAGTAGTGTTCTCCATGACTCCGACTCCGGAGTCGGAGTCGACTCCTTGACTCCGACTCCGGAGTCACCCGTGGTTTGCTATGGAGTCGGAGTCGATGACTCCGGAGCAGGCATATGCAAACAAAGAGTCGGAGTCAATGACTCCGGAGTCGACTCCACACAAATGGAGTCAGCTCTAAAAAAATTTCTCAGCTCCAAACAGAATACACGTATGTCAGTAATGTATGATACACTAAATATTGCAGCTCTGCTGCTATTATAGGGACCGCTTTAATTAACAGCTCTGCTGCTTAATATAGTGTAGCTGCAATACGCAGTTGCTTTGCTTTTACTTTTAGGAGCATTTTAAAATTTAAATATTTTAAATAATGGAGGCATGCCGACGAAGAATCCGACAACTCAGAATTAGAAATTGCTTACTAATTTTTAAGACTAATACGTAAACAAGAGCCGGGACAAATGTCGGCAAGTCTTTCACAAATTAGTTTCAATTCATTGACCTCTCTTATAATAACTTCCTAACTTAATTTACTTTTTTTAGAGACGTTTGTCCTTAATTTGCAGACTTTTAGATGAATTTTGATTTTTTTTTAAATGGAATTCCNAGTTGCAGACTTTTAGATGAATTTTGATTTTTTTTAAATGGAATTCCCTTGACAACTGCCCCTCCTCCACACAAAAAGAACCATGTGCATAATATGTATTTGCGAAATCTAAGTAAATGTGAATTTTGACTCCGGNGTTTGTCCTTAATTTGCAGACTTTTAGATGAATTTTGATTTTTTTTTAAATGGAATTCCCTTGACAACTGCCCCTCCTCCACACAAAAAGAACCATTTGCATAATATGTATTTGCGAAATCTAAGTAAATGTGAATTTTGACTCCGGAGTCGACTCCGGGGTCAGTGCCCCGACTCCGAAGTCACTCCTCATTTTCAAGGAGTCGGAGTCAGTGACTCCGGAGCCACTCCAAAGTTTTCTTGGTGTCGGAGTCAGTGACTCCGACTCCGGCTAAACCCGGAGTCATGGAGAAACACTACTGCTGAGTCTACTCTTATTCGCTCACTTCCCTTCAAAGTCAACAAGTTGTCAGAAAATTTTGGACACAGCTTAATGTCTTTTCCGTTGTGTGAAAGCATGTTCCACAGCGTCCTAGCATCAATTGACGTTCCATCCGAAAGCAGAACTCCGTCGTCAATTAAATGGTTCCGAAGATTCTTCATGTCATGCGGCACGTCGGAGAACACATGAATTTTTAAATCTGGATTCGCTGGGTTGTTAAACCATGTATTTTCCAAAGAAATGTTGAGTGCCTTNTTGATTCACTGGGTTGTTAAACCATGTATTTTCCAAAGAAATGTTGAGTGCCTTCCATAGGCTACGATTTTCTCCTCCAAGGTCAGAAGTGATCGAATGAACCTCATACCCAGCTCCTTGAAACGCCATGACGTTGCGTAAAAGCACTTTTTTGGTCATATCCTGATCAAAATCGAAATAAATTGGCTGTTTCCATCCTTCGCACAATCCACGAACCATTAACACCTATAAAAAGATATTATGGTATATAATGAACAAATTGCACGCTTAAATATCAATAATATAATTCATAAATTTGCCTGAGCTTTCGAGTGACTCAGCACTTGATCAAGACTGGGGTCCCGAATAACCCGTGAATCGAGAGACATTTCGTCAAACACGATCCCACAAATCCTCGTCATAATTCCTCTTCCGGTGGCGTTATCTTTCATAGCTTCGATGACCTGCGAGAGAATCCCAGGAGCACATGTGAACCCTTTCATCCAAGTTCGGAGTGTTGTCAATGAAGGTAAAGGAATTCCCCACGTGCTTGAGATACATCGATAAGCTTTTAAACTTATACTCCGAACAGTCAAGGCTTTAACGATGTCCTCAGTTTTCCAATACGCTCGACGGTGCTGAATGTGTCTTTGCATTTGTGAGGTAGAAAACACTCCCTTGAGATTATCCAGTAGTTTGTTCGGCTGATGTTCAGAAATTGTTTTCTTCTGTGCTTTTTGGTGTGCTAGGTTAATACTTTTGAGATTAGCAATTTCAATATTCTTCATTCTCAGTGTAGACTTAAGGCTAGTGACTTCTTTTTGAAGAACCTGAATTTGAAGTAAAAGTTCATCAACTCTGGGTACACCGTCTATACTCACAAAAAAGATGAAAACCGAATTCAGATTCAGTTAACTTTGCTAATTATTTATCGTTAGTAAGACTCACCGGTCTGTGAAGATTTAAAGTTTTGTGGCACAGAATCATCGTCACCTTCGCCGTTGTCGCAAACTAGCTGCGAATCTAAAATAGAATTAAAAGCAATGGTTTAAGAGCTTAGTAAAAAGGAGCTAAAGGGAAATTACAAAATTGTGTACCATGAAGTAATCCCTTGCAAATTTCCTTGTTTTGCCGCTTTTCAATACGCTGAGCCCTTAGTGTTAAGTTTACAGGGGCTGGATTTCGGAATATGAATATCAAAGGGACGGAACCAGACTTCAGCATTTATCTCATAGGTCGGCCTAGCAGTTCATGAACCAAGTCACGTTCATAATCCTCAGGTGTGAAATGATCCGAACAAATTCTACTTGTCGATGGGTTAAGTTGGTCTCGTTTGCATTTTGTAACCCATACCTGACAGAGACCTCGATCTTTTGTTGGAAACCGATGAAATATTACCTCTGGTCGTTGTTGCTTAGTTTTACCAGAGTTTTCACACTCTGCTACAGCACAAGTAGATCCCATAGCGCTGATTTAAATTGAAAAACCTATAACTAAAGGTATGAACCAAATATTTATTTCTAAAATCTTTCTGTAACAACATAAACAATAATGGTAGTGTCAGAGAAGTTTGATTATGCCAGATTACGTCATGAAACTTGGAGGCAAAATATTTTTTTCCTCAGTGTAACTTCGCTCCCCCCTGACAGGAAACAGTATCTCCATCGCCTAGTACCCCAGAACCATGAGTCAAAAGAATGTGTAAGTGAACCGAAATGCTAAAATATTGTTTTAGTGTAATTAATTTAGCTTAATTTCCAAAAGATTGCCTTAAGGCGTGATATTTTTTATGTATACTCTTTTCATAACACTTTAGTCAGGAAAATCATGGAGCAATTGGTGAAAATTGAAACTGATATCCAAGTAATTCGGAAAGACATGATGCTCTCTTCGTTAAAATCTAACCCGGCCAGTGTCACTCGGCCGAATTTTTCAGCAATTTGACCACTCAATGATGTTGACACTTTTTTGGAGCAAGAAACGATACTTATGAAAGTGGAGGAATTCGAAAAATTTGTAAGCTTAACCTTTTCAATACTGTTGTAATGCTAATAGTAATTTCTTTTATTACTGCTACCTTTGAGTTTCAGCAGCGGAACTTTCTTCGAACCCAAAAAAACATTCGCGATCGGGACAGATGACATAATATTCTAGGCAATATGCTAATACGAGAGTTCCAACAGTTGTTCGCCTTTAGCAGCAAAAGCAAATCGACTTTAAAGAAGTTTGATTCAACCATGTCGTACAAGCCAGTTCGGGGTGCGTAAAGTATGAAGTGTTTTTTTGTGAAGGAAAAAAAATTTTCATTTCGTCGATCTTTTTTCATTTGTCTAGACGCCACACACCCTTTGGTTGACGTCACAGAAATTAAGTAATGTATGCAAGTCTGGTTCCAACATAAGAACGATCGTAAATATTAAATCAAAAGTAGAAGCTCGGCTAACTCTTATAACATTTATCTTTACTTCAGTTACTTTTTAAATTTTTGGCTTAGGGATCTTTATTTATTTCTAAGTCTTTTTGAGTGGTTTTCTACTTTTGAAAGTCAATCGAATACACAGATTCCGATTATGCTTTCGACATCATAGACAAAATCTGCCATAGGCATCGCATTTTTTTTGGAGATTCTCTCAACAGCAGGTTTAGCCAAAAGCAGCCTGTGGTTGTGGTATNTTGTTCGCCTTTAGCAGCAAAAGCAAATCGACTTTAAAGAAGTTTGATTCAACCATGTCGTACAAGCCAGTTCGGGGTGCGTAAAGTATGAAGTGTTTTTTTGTGAAGGAAAAAAAATTTTCATTTCGTCGATCTTTTTTCATTTGTCTAGACGCCACACACCCTTTGGTTGACGTCACAGAAATTAAGTAATGTATGCAAGTCTGGTTCCAACATAAGAACGATCGTAAATATTAAATCAAAAGTAGAAGCTCGGCTAACTCTTATAACATTTATCTTTACTTCAGTTACTTTTTAAATTTTTGGCTTAGGGATCTTTATTTATTTCTAAGTCTTTTTGAGTGGTTTTCTACTTTTGAAAGTCAATCGAATACACAGATTCCGATTATGCTTTCGACATCATAGACAAAATCTGCCATAGGCATCGCATTTTTTTTGGAGATTCTCTCAACAGCAGGTTTAGCCAAAAGCAGCCTGTGGTTGTGGTATCATCCACAGAGGCTGAGAATGTTGCACTAGCAACTGGTGCCATAGAGGGAATTTGACTTCGTAACACTCTGGAAGAATTAGGGCTTTCACAGGAAAAACCCACGACCATCTATGTTGATAACCAACCTTCCCCCACAACGCTGAATATCATAGTCGATCGAAGCACATAGATGCAGGTCCAACTTTGTTCCAACCTTGATAGCGGATAGAAAATTGGGAATCCAATGCAAACCAACCAACCTACAGGCAGCTGCTGTTTTCTCCAAGCCACTTACTGGAACCAAATTTCAAGGAATGAAAACACTATTGAATGTGACTGAAAGTAATAAAGATCCAAAAATAAAAGAGAAGTAAATTGAAAAGTAAGCGAACAAGATATCAAGAGGTTACTACTCCATCCCCCTGATGTGTGTAGCCATGCTTTTTGGCTTCTAGGATTGTCAACAGGCATATCATACCAAACAAGTCAAACAGTCCTATGACGTGGATGGAATACTCCTGTGACCCGGAGGAAACTATCAGGTTTTAAATTGATCAACCCTTGCAACATGCTAACAACCGAAATCATTATGCTGATTTACTGGAAGAAGTAAACGAAAAATGCCAAGACATGTACAAGAATCTCTTCCTCAATAAAATTGAAGTAATGCGCTCTTCAAAAAACAAAAAAGTAATCTTGAGGAACAAGTCGTTCATCGTCACCTCAATCATCCTCGAATTCATAGTTGCAAGTATCGTCGCTGCGGCTGGACTGAATGCTGCTGGAGTAACCATNTAATGCGCTCTTCAAAAAACAAAAAAGTAATCTTGAGGAACAAGTCGTTCATCGTGTACCTCAATCATCCTCGAATTCATAGTTGCAAGTATCGTCGCTGCGGCTGGACTGAATGCTGCTGGAGTAACCATGGCCGCTATAAACTCAGGAAAAATTGAAAACGGCATGAAAGAGATTTCCCAACAAGCCAAGAAATCTGAAGAACTAGAGAAGAAAATTGACTTAGTGGACAAGGCCGTGCGAAATCTCAGAGCTGATTTTGAAAATATGGTGAGACATTTGGAAACGCATGAAATGGATTTCATGGAATTAAAAAAGAAACACAGTGCCTCTACATTTGCTATTTCGTGCATCACCACACGGCTTCTATTTGCTAAACAAATAATTCAAGAAACTACCAGGGAGTGGNACTTTGAAAATATGGTGATACATTTGGAAACACATGAAATGGATTTCATGGAATTAAAAAAGAAACACAGTGCCTCTACATTTGCTATTTCGTGCATCACCACACGGCATCTATTTGCTAAACATATAATTCAAGAAACTACCAGGGAGTGGAAGAAAGAAAAGTATCTCCAGCCCTCCTGGATTTTTTTTTAATTTTACACTGCTTTGAACTGAAGATTGTCTAGTTCATCTAGCAACCACAACAAAATGTCTAATGACCGATGATGCGAAGGAAATTTTTATGGATTTTGATGTTCCTCTCATTAATCGAACTCTACAACTGGTGGAAGCCGACCCTTTCGAACTAATGATCAAAAGTGAAAACGAGACATTCCGTGTCATATAAACAGGACCAAGAAATTGTTTCTGTTGGAGACTGTACAACAACTATTAACGTCAAGACTCAGGCANGGAATTGTTTCTGTTGGAGACTGTACAACAACTATTAACGTCAAGACTCAGGCAAGTCGTGACCTAATATTATATACCTCTAATGGCGGCATTCACGGCTCCTATCAGAAACAAAATATTTCTCGATTGAACGCTGTGTTCCAGTGCATACTCATGACGAACTGGATTATATCCAAGCAAATCATTTTGGATCTGGTTACATTTACTGCGCAAGGAATACTATTAAGGTAGACGGGACAGGACACCCTTGCNGTGGAAGCCGACCCTTTCGAACTAATGATCAAAAGTGAAAACGAGACATTCCGTGTCATATAAACAGGACCAAGAAATTGTTTCTGTTGGAGACTGTACAACAACTATTAACGTCAAGACTCAGGCAAGTCGTGACCTAATATTATATCCCTCCAATGGCGGCATTCACGACTCCTATCAGAAACAAAATATTTCTCGATTGAACGCTGTGTTCCAGAGCATACTCATGACGAACTGGATTATATCCAAGTAAATCATTTTGGATCTGGTTACATTTACTGCGCAAGGAATACTATTAAGGTAGACGGGACAGGACACCCTTGCNCAAATCATTTTGGATCTGGTTACATTTACTGCGCAAGGAATACTATTAAGGTAGACGGGACAGGACACCCTTGCCATGAGGTGTTTGTGCTGCCAGCCACAACCAATTTTAATATAAATGATATGGAGTTTATTGGATCCGAGATTCATTTTGGCCAACAAGAAACGATCGACCCGCTATTCACCATGAAGTCAAATTGGAATTTACAACCGAATGTGGACTTATCGAGTCTTGTGGAAAATTCATTATCCAATCATGGGAATCATCACGAGTCTTTCTCATCTCAGTTGATAAAGCATCCTATGACATGGATATTTCTTACAATCATTCTGCTTATATCAACAGTAATGATTGCTCTCATTTTTTTTTCATATCCGCGTCAAGAAACTACAGGTTTCAGTAATTCCCGTATCAACTCTAGATGGAGAAAATGAGCAGATCGAGATGCAAAAAATCTGTGAACTCGAGATCAAGGGAGTGACGTTGGAAATTATGATTCATGCTCACAAGTTTAACATTTAGTTTGTATTTAGTCATAGTAGTCTGACCCTTTGTAATCTATTTGTGACTAATAAGGTCCAAGGGTCTTTTGTCTTATCATTTGCTTATTCTATCCTGATTCCTTTTCTTTTATTTTTGTGTCTAAAATAAATTAGCCTAAAAACAAACTCGAAAGGAGTAACACATAAGGTTGTTATTAACGCTAATTACCCTACAGACGATTCAAAAGAATTTTCCTNAAACTCGAAAGGAGTAACACATAAGGTTGTTATTAACGCTAATTACCCTACAGACGATTCAAAAGAATTTTCCTTTTTCCACAAAATTATTTAATTATTATTCTATAGAAATTCTATAGAAAATTATTGCCACTTTTCCAATAGCAACTATACACTAGACAAAATATTATTAACTGGGGTAATGTTTTTTGGGATAATCCATAAAGTACGCAATCTGTCAATGTGAAATTAACTTTGGATATGCCTAATTATGTGAGAAATGACCTTGCAAATTCTCAGACCCATGGGCTAATCCGTATCCAAAATACACAACAGAAAGTAAAATTGAAAGTGGAGAAAGCGCAAAAATACTAATAACCGAGTTGCTTGAAATCGCCTTAAACACTGGATTTAAACATCGCATCGAACTTTTTAAGCTACATGCACATAGAGACGCGACAGCGAATTTTACAAACGCGACGATGATTTTTCTGAGTCGCGGTTACAAAGGCGAATGTGCAATCGTAGACTCAATCGCGCTTAATTATACATAGCATCAGCTACGATTGCGATTGAAATATTCCATTGGAAGAAATGAGCAAAGCAAAACAATGTAACAAAGCAGAGAAGCAAAGAGAGGGGTCGGCATGTTCTCTGTTGAGTGAGGTGGAAACACAGGGGTCAGAACCCTCGAGTTTTTTTTCTCAATTCATAATCTATCAGCATTACAGAATCACGCATCGTCACAAAACTTGTGTTTTGATTGGACATAAGCTAATGCAAAACAATGGAGCAAAGCAGAGAAAGGAAAAAGAGGGGTCGGCAGGTTCTCTGTTCAGTGAAATGGAAACACACATAGGGGTCATACTCCGTTCCTCGATTTGATTTTTTTTCAACTCACCATCTCTCATCATTACAAAGTCGCGTATCGTCACAAAAAATATGTTTCAAACAGATATTAGCGAATCGTACCTGGGGACGATAAACTATCTAAAAACTCGTCGAGAATCTATGTGAAGGCTTTTGCGTCAATCGCGTATGTAAAATTCGCTGTCGCGTCTCTATGTGCATGTAGTCTTAGCTCATTTAATATTTAGTACAACCTCCTTTAGCTGAAATAACTTCAAAACTTGATTTGGTTCCGACAAAGACTGATTGGAGCAAGGACACTTTGATTCCTTCCCAGCTTGTTTTCACCGCTGCTTTTAGCTCTTCAACTGAATTATATTGTTTACCGTTCGCATATACGCATATACCNCTATTGTTGGAAAAAGTTTAGTTTGTGTTAGAGTACACCATTACCTTGTCCTGAAGCATCAAAATAACAGCAAAAGAGGTTTTCTCAGGTATCCTTGATACTAATTTGAGTCCTGTCACGGTGTTGTGACGCGGAGCGGTGCTCGTCCATGAAACCAGAATGTTTCCTCATCCAGGGACGCTCCGAATATGCAAAATGTTGCTATACGATTATGCAGTATTTGGACTAAAATTATGCGTTTTCTAAATACGTCGGTCAATTCCTCTATTCATTGCCATAAACAACTAGAATTTGAGTTTTTTTCTTCTAGCACTATTACATGGTTGTTCTATAGCTTTTCAGTGTTTCTTCTTTTAAAAAATAATTTCATTGAAAGAAACAAATACAGTGTATTCAGATAAAAAAAACGTAGTTTTTTCGGGGATTTTGCGGCACTTTGACACATTATGGACCGCTGAAGTTACTGAAAATCATTGGTATTAAAGTTTTGTTCACTTTTATTGGTCAAATGTGTCGCATAAGTCTAATTTGTGAGAAGTTTTGGAACTCTAGAGCCGAAATTTCTCCCTTCCTATCTGAATAAACTGTGTTTAAAGAAAGATTCAGCTTGTTTAAATTTAACATAACATGAAAAACGAAGCCCCACTGAAACGGTTGTGATACTTATGTACCGTGCTTTTCAGAAACATGTACCATATGGAGAAAGTTTGCATTGTGAAGAGCATAGGAAAAAAAAGAGGAGTTTCACATCCATCACTCAATCTCAATCCCCAAATTCCCTCTAGATATTTGCGCGCCAACTCACTAAACGGTTCTTATTTTACAGATAAACAGCTTCTTACAATCAATCCTGATAGATAAACTTTAAGCTTTTTAAATAAGTTGACAAAATTTAGTAAAGCAATAACACTAAAATTTCAACCTGAGNCGCGCCAACTCACTAAACGGTTCTTATTTTACAGATAAACAGCTTCTTACAATCAATCCTGATAGATAAACTTTAAGCTTTTTAAATAAGTTGACAAAATTTAGTAAAGCAATAACACTAAAATTTCAACCTGAGTCACGGACATCTGGAACTGGGATAAAAGGGACAGGATTTTAACAATAAAATACTCCACCTGACTTCACACCAGGGTTAGCACAAAAAAAACACGCTTGTTTAAAACATTGTTTTAAACTGTTTTTTTCTTCTTTGTTTTAATCAAAAGCAGTAACGGAATGCGCACGATGACTCATTGAAACTCTTATCGTCTGTTTTTTAAAACTCGTTCGAAACGTTAGGGTTCGCCTTTACTTAAATTCAATTTAAATCAGGGATGGAAAAAAACAGTGTTTTTTTTTTAAAAAAAAACAAAAAAAACAGTTTTTTTTAGTTTAAAACAGTTTTTTTTGTTTAAAACTGTTTTTTTTGTTTTTTTTTTTAAACATTAAACTAAACTCATAGAACACCCTATTAAGCATAATTTCAAATTTTCGTATCAATAGAATCTTATTTCTTAAGACTTTGCAAAATGAATACAAGCTTCGCAGCCTTTTCTTATTAGTATTTTTTTATACCTGAACCTGGTGATAAACATTTCTCAAGATGTGCTTTCATTCGATCGACATTTCCAGGAAAGTTTGATTTACAATTATGACACTGGGCTCGTTTACCTTTAAAAGGTGAAACAGTAATCTCAGTGAACTTTGACCAAATTTGATCCCGCCGTCTTCCTGTTGCTGACATGTTTTGATTAAGTTAAATTAAAACAAGTTTTAATGAGATTTGTCTTTCAACCACTGAATTTTTTAAGTCGGAAACGTAGAAACCTCACACTAACCCCTCATCCCAATCTTCATATATTGGCATACTTGTTGGCGCTGGGGCAGGATTGTTATGGTTGCCCATATTTGGAAAATTCATTGTATAAAAAGTTATGAATTTGGACTTTGGCTCAGAAGCATTTCTCAAACTTTGAGCGTTCATTTCAGTCATGGTTTGCAATTTGTTTTAAACACTGTTTTTTTT